>JAUJYS010001879.1:0-16125 GCA_033995665.1 Melogona broelemanni
CTCACATATCTCCATAGAGACACGAGGGTGCAGTAATCCTGTAGTGCACTAGGCACTACGGTGATTTAAAAAAAATTTTTTTTTATTTAAATTCCAATCAGTCCGGGATTCATCCGCAGACCCAACCGTGGTTCTAATGACAGCGTTTAATGTGATTTGTGCTCAGGATCTCGGCTATCCAGGAGAAATAGGATACCAGACGTTCCTCTACTGGGGCGAGATCGATATAAGGCGAGTCCTGATGTTTCTCATAGAAAAACTTCCCAAAGAGACGGAGAAAACGAGAGACGAACCGTTAGGTGAGCACCGGTTATTCATGGTCCAATATTTTTGCGTGTACCTCCTATAGTTTGCTATTTGGTGTCTCGGACATCTTAACTTAATGATTTTATTTCGCAGGCGCTGCCACGTTGCTGAGTCGCCAGATCGCCGAGGAAGTTAGCTACCGTTTAAGGGCGCCTTGGGTGCCTGCGCAGCTTGCCTTCAAGGGTGTCAGATGGCTTCCCGTAAATATATTTATTTATGCTTAGTTGAATCTTTAGGGTTTTGCTCAACGACTCATATTTTCAATGTGTGTTCTTTTTTTTTTTTGATCGCAGGACTGTAAAGGCAGCAGGCAGTTCCGAGCTTTCCCAATTGTGGCGCCCAAGCATCTGGAAGACGTTACCAAAACCATTCCAAAAGGTATGTCAGGGTATTGACAAAGTAAACGGCACCATAACTTGTCGCTTTAGGGTGATTATTTTCTTAAGAATGCATTTTAGTAAATGTAATTACCGTAAATTTTACTTTTGCAGATATTAAACAATACTATAGTCAGTATCTGGAGGTGGTGACTAGTCAACCGCCAAATCGAGCCGACGTGGCCTCCAGTTTGATCGAAAGCAACGCCATTAGTTTAGCTGCCGCCCAGTGCCGAGAGTTGGACTGGAACAAGAAGGGATTGGCGTCCAGACTAACCGAGCAGGTACGTGGCGGCAACTGATTTGACTGCTTCGGATTTTTTTTACTGTTACTGTTGATTTTTTTTCAAATATAGCGGAATTGTTCTTTTCATTGGTTGCAGGAATACTGCGTACAGAAGCGGCAGAAGCTGCATTTGAAATTCCAGGAGCACATGCGCCACGAGCTCCAGAAGTCCGGCGCCAACGCCGATGCTACCGGCCTCACGTTCGAGCAGCTGGTCCGTGGGACGGGGGCGGCGCGGGCGACCACCATGAAGGACTCCCGCTTCATGCTGACGGAGAAGTTGGTCTTCACCAAGGTAGGCGTAATCGCTATCTTGCCAGAAAAAAAATGAGCAGACTTAAAATCGATTATCAGGTAATTCAATATACCACCACATATTAACTTAATTCAATATTCGTTTTGAACTTGTGCATTGTTCGTGTAGGAGGCCGATCCGTCTGCGGACCAAGTGAAAGACATTCCGTCGTTGAAGCTGGCCGAGTCCGAAGAGGAGCTTCGCAGGCGTCACAAGGAGGAAGAAACGATCTTGCAATCTCAGGTCAACGACATGACCGGCAAATTGGACGCCCTGCAGCTGGAAAGCAAGAAGATCAACGGCAGCATGCGCCAGATGCAAGAGCTGCTGACGGCGCAGGACTTCAAGAACCAGGAGCTGCGCGAGGTGCACTCCATCATCAAGAAGACGTTCGATCTGTTGCCCAACGCCGAAGAGAATCTGTCTAAGCTGCAGGCGGTGGTGGAGGCCACTGCTCAGCGTCTGGTTAGTCTGGCCGGACAGTGGGAGAGGCATCGGGCGCCGCTCGTCGAGCGCTATCGGCAACTGCGCGAGCTCAACGCCGACCGGGTGGTAAGTTGCTCACGTGCCGATGTTATTGCTTGAGGTCGCCATGTCTAACATGCGATTCAGTTTCCTTGGACATATCGCGTAATGTCATACGCGAATCTTAAAATCATTTTGACAATTTCTGTGTAGTTTATGGAATTTCAAGCGAATCTCTGCAATTATTTAAATAAATATTTTTGCAATAACGTATCCAAATTAAAAAGAATAACTCCAATTAGTGCAAGCGAATTTTCTAGTAGATTGCTGATGAATCCATGATTGATCTGTTCCGTTCTGTGTTTACTTGGTAATTTTTTCACCGCGTAATTTGTTCTTTTGGATCGACTGTGTTTGTAATTGGAAATATAAAATAACAGGATTATTTATTCTCATTGGTTCACATACGTTTTCAGTCTGAGAATCAGCGAAAGCTGGAAGAGATTCGCAGCCTCCGCGAGATGATGAAAGAGCTGGCGGAGGAGGCGCGTGTTAAGGAGGAGCTGCAACGACAACTGGTTCGTTCTACCGTTGCAAATACGTTAATATAAATATATTTTGTTCCTGGTAGATGCCGAAATGCCGTGTCTTGACTTGCTTTTCTCATCGAGTATTTGCTTTCTTTTTCCGATCCAGGCGGCCGAATACGAAAAGATGACTCGTGACGTAAATCGGTCGGCCTACACGCGGCGAATTCTGGAGATAGTCAACAACATCAAGAAGCAGAAACAGGACATCGATAAGGTTAGAGTGAACTCTTGAGTGAACTCTTAGAGTGAACCTTGTTTTGAGAAAAAATGTCTTATGTTACTTTTTTCGAAATGCCAGGCTTTCTGGTAAACGTTGAGGATAGGTTCCACGCGACCTTTCCATAAAGTAAAATTAGTTTCCAAACTTTGTTCGAAATCGTTTAACAAATCTATTTTCGTTGTCTCGTAAAGGTGCTGATCGACACGAAAGAGGTTCAGAAGGAGATCAACCAGCTGTCGGGAAAGTTGGATCGAACCTTCACTGTGACTGATGAGCTAGTCTTCAAAGTAAGATTCGAATCAACGGTGCGATTGTTGTCTGTGGTACAATTACATTAGCAAATGCAAATGTAGCAAATGTTAACATTTTAAATGTGGTTGACAGGATGCCAAGAAAGACGAGTCGGTTCGCCAGGCGTATAAGTATCTGGCTGCACTGCACGAGGTGAGAACAGCTCGTCCATACTTTAGAGAAATTTGCACATGGTTTTGATTGACGTTTTATTTATTTTTTTAAATCGCATTATTTTAATTATTTCTAGAACTGCAATTTACTTGTCAAAACGGTCGAGGAGACTGGTGCCATCATGCGGGAAATCCGAGACCTGGAAGATCAGGTAATTGCCTGCTATAAAAATTCTCGTCAGCGTTTCAGCGGTATTGCTATTGATGTTTTATAAGTTCAAGTTTTTGGAAACCAGAAATATAATTTAAAGGAATTATTCTTGGACATAGTATCGAACACCCGAGTTTCTAGACAATTTTACAATATTTTAAACATAATAATTCAGTAACATTTATTTAAAATTGTTGCTTAATTTTTATCATCTGCATTACTATATTTTTTGTAGTAAATAAATACTTAAAAAAAATGAAATGCTCGTGCGAGAACACAAGCTACCTAAACAAAAATGTTCAAGGTCATAAGATTTTTATTTTGTATTGAATTTCACCTGCAACAAATGTTTGTGCCCTCCCTCCTAACTCTCCATTTATCCGCCTAGATCGACAACGAAAGCCAAAAGAAGGTGCTGGCCAACCTGGAGAGGATATCGGCCGACCACAAACAGATGAAGCAGGAAAACGCGGCGCTGTTGGCCAAACTCAAAGACCGCCAGGAAAACTGACCGGAACACCCAACCCCGAAAAAAGCTACGCTTGTTCATTCGCGACGGAAAAGCCATTCACTCTGCGAGCACGACAACGTCCTCCCACGGTACGTGTATGTACTACTCCGTACAGTGCCTAAAATACTACTGCCGTTGAGGGAAACCTGCCTCATCTCTTTAAGATCATGTGATTGATTGGTGAGGATAGAGACTCTGTGCATGTTTGACCAGTGACAGTCATATCTTAATCTGATTGGCTGGCGAGCACAGTTCGCTCCACCCTAACAAAAATTATTAAAAGGCGCAGTTGTCTTGAAAATCCCTTAGAAGCCCGAGCGG
Source organism: Melogona broelemanni (assembly GCA_033995665.1). NCBI lineage: Eukaryota > Metazoa > Arthropoda > Diplopoda > Chordeumatida > Chordeumatidae > Melogona > Melogona broelemanni. The sequence continues at coordinate 3,987 of JAUJYS010001879.1, forward strand.
CTCACTCGAGATGAGGGGGGATGAATTTGAGGTTCACTTTAGAAGATGGCCGAGTCTACTGTTACCAATCTGGGAAGGAAATATCCATAGTCTTTATAAATATATATATTGTGAATGAAAAAATTCGACTTTATACAAATCAATCTAACATATAATTATGATGTGTGGCGACACCCGAAATTATTACATTTTTGTAAATAAACTTGCGACGAACGACGCTCATTCTGCCGTGTCGGCTGTGGTTTTTTTTTCCTGTCGAGTTCACATATTTGCTACAGCGATGGTCCACTTGTCGTTAATCTGTTCGTTAGCACATTAATTAAGCTTGATACCTTCGCGGTGGCTAAACCGCGAACGGGTTTACCGATGGCGAATGTTGCTTCCGTCTGTTCTTGACATTTCAAAATTACGTTGTCTTTTTTTCTGTATGCTCTCTATGACCTATCATTGTCGTACTGTAATACTAGTTGCGCATTGCGATGTAGCCCGCCGCTGGTCACTTATTGTCCCTGAACTCGTCCATGAGCTTGTCGGCGGCCACGCCCGGCGCCAGCGTGCCATCGGCCACCCGCTCCTCGTACAGGTGGACGAAACGTCGCACGCGCGGGTGCTCGCGGAACAGCCGCATGATGTTGTCGCCAATGTGGTTCCACATCCAGGTGGTGTGCTGTCGTCGCCGGTTATCCTGCAGCTCGCCGTTAGACAGTTTGGCGCCGCGGTAGTCCAGCATGGTCTGCCAGGCCTGTGGCAGACCCTCTTTGCTCAGCGATGAGACGCGGTGCACCTACAAACAGGAAGAGGAGCACGTCACTATATGGCGATCATTTCCCTGGATTCCCTGGAATTTTTTTGGAATAGCTTGAGAGAAATTGTAGACGGGACGTTTGTATGCACTGACTAGTAAACGTAAAAGATCCCTACCTAGGTATAAAGTCTAGATTCGGCAAAAGCCAAAGTATCATGTATGTAAAACCAAAGCTTTTGCGTAGGTGTTAAATGTGCAAACATTTAATGGTGGATATAACATTCTGTCGGGTAACTTACAATGATTATTGACAAATCACAGATGGCAAAAAAATCTCTTACCTTCGGTTTCCACACCTGAGACCGGGCTCTCACGAATTTGAGGGCGCTGGTGTACTCGGATTGGATGCGGAGGGCTGCCGGAGCCAGGTCGCCGTCGGCCTTGTTGACCAGTATAAGGTCGCTCAGCTCGACGATGCCACGCTTGATGCCCTGTAGCTCGTCGCCGCCCGCCGGCGGTATCAGCAACACGAACATGTCGACCATGTCCACCACGCAGTATTCCGACTGACCAACGCCTGGAGATTAAGGGGAGGGGAGAAAGAAAGATCAAAACGCATTCGTAACTTGCCTTCGATCAAAGCTGAGAATGTCGGCACAATTTTCTGTAGTTCAATGAGATGACTAAGTCTCGCAACCAGCAGTTTTATATTTTTGCAAAGTTCTTTTGATACATGTACGACATGTTATAATTTATTTATATTTAAATATGAACAACTATACGCATAGGGGATATTTTTTAGTCTTTTCGTTGGTCATTTTCATTTACAATATTATCTAATAGCTTTACCGTTTAAGTTTAAAGACTATTTCAAAAAGTCATTCGAAGATTGACAATCTGAGTAGCAATGACATAAAATAAGTAATGACACTCGAGAGACAGATGTTTTCTCGAGTGTTTTTTTTTCACTGGCTCATACGGATATGCTACTAAGTTATCTTACCCACTGTCTCCACGATGATCAGGTCGTATCCAGCGCTCTCGCACAGCACGATGGCGTCGTTGGTGTTCCGCGCGACTCCGCCCATCTTACCGCTGTTGGGTGACGGACGGATGTAGGCGTTCGGGTCACGTGACAGCTGCCACATACGAGTCTTGTCGCCCAGCAATGAACCTGATATGGGATGCAGCGGGTCACAAGCACGTGATATATCGAATATAAACAAGGAAAGAAATCGGATTTTAATAATCGGCGCTCTGCATTAATGGAAGTACTTCAACCATTTTCCCCACGGACTCCAGCAGAAAATATAATATATTAAAAATAATTAATTTTAAGATAATATGTTTGGATTATATTTGTAGAAAAATAATTAAAATATTGAAATTTATTGATAGTACATTTAACAATTGGAGAAATAATTTGAGGGGAAGAAAATGCTTACTCGATCTTTCTCGATACGGTCTGACTCTTGACTAAATTATTATGTTTTATCCAGTTATTTTAAAAGGAGAACCTTAATTGAAATAGTTTTAATTGAGCAACCCGTGTAACAGCCGACAAATCGCTGACTTTACGATGTCAAGTTACCGAAAAATATTTTTAACGAAACAACTACTTAACAACTTCCTAACTTACCTCCAGTAGTCGAGGACGAAGGGTCAATGGCCAACACGGCAACTCTGTGTCCCTTTTCTGTGAGCAACTTTCCAAATGACTCGATGAAAGTCGATTTGCCAGCTCCCGGAGGTCCTGAAATACCTGCAAATTTAAATAACGGTGAATGAATTTCCCGGCGAATGAGGTGCTGCTCTCCTAATTAATGGTATAATGCGATGGCTCACTCACCTATTCGGAATGAGATGCCCTGCGGTCCCTGCTCAGCCAAGTGTTCCTTAGCGCGACGCAGCACCAGCGATAGCAACACCTGGGCCTGCGCTTTCTTCTCGGGGTTGGTTGACTCCACCAGGGTGATGGCCTGAGCCAGACAACCCCTATCCCGCGCCACCAGACCGTCAAACAGTGTTTGGACTACTTCCGGGATCGGTGGACGATCCCCTGACGGAGTGACCCGATCATCCTGGGATTCCGACACTCCAGACTTGGACGAGTAACCTCGACAGGCGGCGGGGTCAGGCAGGGTGGTCCTCCGAAACAAGCTCAATTTCTGGCCGGAATTTGAGGAAAATGGCCTAACACGATAATTTCTCACCACTCCATGAGCTCCTGAACCAATATTAGCAGCTGTCACCACCATAAAATGTCTCGGGCAGCGTAAAAAAAACCGAATTAACATCGTTTATTCTGTTGAGGTCGTCAATTTCATTCATTCGGCTAGCAGAAGACCCTTTAAGTTCAAACCCAATTATAAATATGCTATACCTTTATACATGTGGGGCGTTAAAATTACTTTCTCATAAGTGCACCAAATAGGCGACTTTGGCGACTTGCGCGAAACAGAAATTAACGCAACCAAGTTCTAAAACTGCGGAAATGTTTTATTTTCTGCTGATTCATGAAGTCAATCGACACAATGGCGCGTTTGCTTCGGTTTCAAATCTCTACATATAAATCAGTGGTGTAGGCATATTTGCTCAACGCCCTCCATCTCGAATGTATTCGAAATTCTTATTTCCAAGCGCACATACAGTGCTGCCACCTGCAATGAAAGCAGAAAACTAGTTACTTTTTCTGACCATTGCATTTTGTGCGCGATTACAATGTTTTTTTGTCGCGTTCTATTTTGATATTTCGGATAATACTTATTGTATTTATGTTAATGTGGTAATACTAGAATCCAGGAAGAATATCCCGGGCACAAATCCAAGCCAAAATGCCTGTAAGTATTCCCCCGAGAGGGTTCTGTTTTTGGAGTGCTAGGCTTAATATATGGTCATTAGCACGTTTGCAGGTGATCCAGATTGAGGCGTGGTGCGTTTATATTTGGACATATCGCGCAAATAGCCCCCATGCAAACCTTCGTCCATAAAACAAACGCCATTTCCGTATTTGATGTTTGAGAAAACCGTACTGCAGATTGCGTGGGTGGAGTAGGTGTGAAAAAAGGGGATCGGCCCCGATGTGGCTGAGAAAATTAATTCAGAGGAGGTTGCCGAGGGTACGAGAGACTTCAGAGATATTTCTGTTGCTGGCATTCAGTGTGTCAGCGTAGGAAAACCCAATTTAAACGATTTGAGGTCACCCTAATTACCAGGATAAAATATGAGTGCATCAGGGTTTCAATTATGAGTAATGTCACCAACTAACGTCGCATTTGTTGTCTGCATGCTGATTGACAAATAAACTCAAATTTCCGTTGCTTGTAGGGAACCACTGCTATCGGATGCATCCTCGTTAAATGATTTTCTGATTTTAATTAACCTTTCCTGCAGCATTTCAACCGTACCGCTCATTGACATCCAGCGAAATCGAGCTTTTTGTTGACCTAGATCCTGTTTTCAACTTTATGTCCCGCTGAGCACAATTATGCCATTGCGAGCGATGATGCCAAGTACAGATGATAGTGTCATCGTAGCGTAATTGTCATCATCGTCTGTAATTGTCACTGACATTTAGGTACAAATAAATGTCAATTTCATATTAATGTTTATTCTTCCCTCTTTCACTTCAGCAACCCGACAAGGTGGAAGACCCGGAGAATGTGCGGGTGGTCGTTCGCTGCCGACCAATCAACGAGAAGGAGGTGGCCGGCGGCTACAAGAACATTGTGGTGGTGAGTATTCTATCCCCCCGGGATTGGCTTTCAAAAGTTCCACCGAGGTGTGATTGGCTGTTAATTCCACAAGCGTTCGTCTCGACTCGTGTGTAGGTGGAGCCGCTGCACGGCACGGTGACCGTACAAAATTCGGGCGCCGGCGAACTTCCGCGCACCTTTACGTTCGACACGGTGTTCGGTTCGGACAGCAAGCAGGTGGACGTGTACAATCAAGCCGCTCGACCGATCATCGAGAATGTGCTGGAAGGATACAATGGTTAGTTTTGATTTGCCCCAGTCACATACACATTTTTTTTGTTATACGGATTCACGGCCATAGGGATAAAATAATTCTTATTTTTTCCATAGGCACCATTTTCGCCTACGGACAGACGGGTACCGGCAAGACGTTCACGATGGAGGGGGTGCGAACCGTCCCCGAGCTTAAAGGAATCATTCCGAATTCGTTTGCCCACATTTTCGGGCACATCGCCAAGGCAGAGGACGACAAGAAGTAAGATTTCCAATTTACTTCCATTTCTTTCCTATTTTTTTCCATTTCCTTTCACTGAACCGGGTATTGGCTTTGACTGTGCCAGACCGGAGGGCACATGTCATAAATATTATTGGTGCGTTGCTTATGCCTAGCTATTTTTAAAGTCACTGAATTATAAATGTTATTACTTGAAAATTATCATTTAAATTACCGTTACAGCATTTTGATTAGATAGGTGGCAGAGCAGTATGAATAAAGTCAGTCGCTACATGTCCAAATTTCATTGAAAATATTTTCAATTGTGCCTGACAGATTTCGTTTCAATTTTTCTCCCAATTCCTTCCCGAAACAGGTTCCTAGTGCGCGTGTCTTACCTGGAGATCTACAACGAGGAGGTCCGGGACCTGCTCAGCAAAGACCAGAACGTTCGGCTGGAGGTGAAGGAGCGGCCCGACATCGGCGTGTACGTGCGCGATCTGTCCGCCTTCGTCGTCAACAACGCCGACGACATGGACCGCATCATGACGCTGGGCAACAAAAACAGTTGAGTGCGACGCGAGCTCCGCGGAAAAGATGACTGAACGCTGTTTTACGCCTTCGTCCCTAACGTCGTTTTCCTTGTATTTTTGTTTTGTCAACGCAGGGTCCGTGGGCTCGACCAACATGAACACGCACAGCTCGCGGTCGCACGCCATCTTCTCCATCACGGTCGAGTGCAGCGAGAAGGGCGCCGATAAGAAGCAGCACGTTCGCATGGGAAAATTGCATCTGGTGGATTTGGCCGTAAGTGATGGCCTGTACCGGTATTTCTAATCTTATCGTCCTCCTCTTTTGACCTTCACATAACGACGAAAACCGTTGAAAATCGCAGCGAAATTTGCTATTTTTTTTTGTTCGTGGAGACGTTAAATTTTTTGTCTTGATTTGTTAAATATTAATGCAAAATTCCTGTGTTAAAAAATAAATACTAATGTGATGGCTATAGCCCTACATATTAGCAGTAAACTATTAAAAAGTTGGTAAATTTTGCTTCGGCCTTCTTCGAGATCTTCTATTAAATCTTGACTGAATAAATTTTGATTTTTGCTTGCGGTTTTTCAGGGCTCCGAAAGGCAAAGTAAGACAGGCGCTACAGGTCAGAGGCTGAAGGAGGCTACCAAGATTAACCTGTCCCTGTCCACCCTGGGCAACGTCATCTCGGCTCTGGTCGACGGCAAGAGCACCCACGTGCCTTACCGCAACTCCAAACTCACCCGTCTTCTCCAGGACTCACTGGGCGGCAACTCCAAGACTGTTATGGTAAAAAAAAAATATTGCGTTTATTCGCGTGCCTGCCCCGGTGGAGCTTGTTTACGAGACTGCCAATTTTCTTACCGACGACTTGAAATATTCGTAGTGTGCCAACATTGGTCCAGCCGAGTACAACTACGACGAGTCCATCAGCACGCTGCGCTATGCCAACCGCGCCAAGAACATCAAGAACAACGCTCGCATCAACGAAGATCCGAAGGATGCGCTGCTCCGACAGTTTCAAAAGGAGATCGAGGATCTGAAGAAACAGCTCGAAGAGGGTACGATTTTTCTAAATATCATTTTTGTAATCAAATATACACCATTCCTGAATTAAACGAAATACGTTTAAAGACTTCGTTGAAACAAAAAAAGTAGAACGACTCACCCTTGAAACATAAAGAACGATTTGAACGTAAAAATATAGAAGGAATATAAACGTGAAAATAAAAACTATTTAAAATTCAAAATTTAATAGAATTTAAACGTTAAAATAAAATTTCATTCCAAATATAAACGTGCTAACAAAGCGAGATGAATTATATATCCTTTTGAATAACGGCACTCTGAAAGTGAGTGACTCTGAAATCTGATTACCGAATAAATAAACTCTTGATGATTTCAATGACAGGTGAGGGCACCGGTAGTGGTGCCGGCTCCGACGGCGACGACGACCAGGATCTCAGCGACTTTGACGGCAGCAAGGACTCTCACCGCGGCACCAACAAGTCGGCCGGCAAGAAGGGAATCCGCAAGGGCAAGAAAAGTAAGTCCCGTTCGTCGAAGAACCCGTAAACGAGTATCCCAAATCCCGAGAAAACGAAAATATATGTTTGGTTGTTTGTGTTCCGCCGTTCTGCGACAGCTCTGTCCGAAGACAAGATGACCGAGATCCGTTCCAAGATCGAGGCCGACCGCAAGCTGCTGGAGGAGAAAAAGGACATGGCCGAGGAGGAGCGCAACCGGGTGGCCGCCGAACTGGAACGTCAGGAGTCGCAGCTGAAGAAGGCCCAGTGAGTTTCTTTTATCAATGAATTGCCTATGATTCATATGATGGTTATAATTGTTTCTGTCATGATTACTTGGAAATTTGCAATCTAAAGACTAATTTTCTGCGACAGAATGTCTCTATCCGAAATGTTGGCAATTTACGTTTGAAATTTTCGATTGCAGAGGCGAACACGATCAGCTAGTGCAGAAACTGCAGGCGCTCGAGAAGAAGATCATAGTCGGCGGCGAAAATCTGTTGGAAAAGGCCGAGGAACAAGAGCGCCTCCTGGAGGAGAGCGCGCGCGAGCTCGAACAGCGCCGCATCAAGGAGAGCGAATTGCGTCAGGCGTTGCAGCAGAAAGAGGTGCGCCTCCTTCTCGTGGTTTCACATGAAATTGCCCTTAATAGAAACTAGAATTAATTTGATGAAATGTGCAAAAATTGCATCCTTTTAAAACGCTATTAGACCGTTGGCAACTGCTGTACATATTGGACAGCAGTTAATTTTTATTATCTAAACCTTTCCTATGTGTCTTGCAGGCTGAACGACTAGACATCGAGGAGAAGTACTCGTCGTTGCAGGAGGAGGCGTCCGGCAAGACCAAGAAGCTGAAGAAGGTGTGGTCGATGCTGGTCAACGCCAAATCCGATCTGGCCGACCTGCAGCAGGAGCACCAGCGCGAGATGGAAGGACTGCTGGAGAACGTGCGGCAACTGAGCCGAGAGTTGCGGCTCCAAATGCTGCTCATCGACAGCTTCATTCCGCCGGCATACCAGGTAAGAAGACCATCATTTACAATTTTTTTTTATCCTGTAATCAGCTACCAACGGAGTTGAGCTGTGCCCTTCATTTGTATTTCAATTTCGAGTTATATCTACAGGTTAATCCATTTATTTGTGGGGTGAAATTGGGCTTTTCCACATTATAATTTGTCGCTGTTTGAATGTCTTGTTGATGACGAAGTCGCAGTAATTTGCATGCCTCGGTGCATTGACGAAGTCATGATGTCAGCATTTATTCAAATGGATTTGAGGACAATTCCGATTATTTATTATTCCGGCTATTTAATTTCAACGTTCTCTTGTGTCGTTGTAGGATATGGTGGAACGCCACGTTCATTGGAACGAGGATATCGGCGAGTGGCAGCTGCGCTGCGTGGCCTATACCGGCAACAACATGCGCAAGCAGTCGCCCAGCCGTGATAAGCACATCGTGCGCGAGGTAAGCACCACTTTCATACAGTCATTGTAGGCGCGTTGAATAAATCGTATCTTTCCATAGGTTACTGTTCACTTATCTTGTGATTGTCGAGATTGTTAACGATTATGTGTCTCTCGTTTTTTCGCACGCCACAGTATATCGAGCCGGACATCTCCAACGTGTATCTGGCCTACACCTTTGAGGGGGCGCAGCAGGCGCTCCGACCCAAGACGGCGCGCGCCAAGTCCGGCCGGCCGCGCACCGCCATCGGCAAGCCCAAGTCGGCCCGCAAGTGATGGAAAACGTGTGAGTTGAGACAGACTGAACACTGCGCTTTAAAATTCCCCGCACTCTCTAGGTTTTACGTTGCGCCCCTTTGATTCGTTCGCTCGTTCGTCGCCACGCCTCTTCACCCATCAGCTAGTGGCTACAGTGACGCATCGGCTTCCGAATAGCTGAGGATCTGCTTGTCCAAGTGGCACTCACCACTTTACCATCAGATGGCGCCATCGTCGCTGATCTGGAAGGGGTGGCAGCTAAACCGTTCCAGAGATGATGTAGTGGTTTCCATAGTGGCCTCCACGAAGCTTTACGGAATTTGCACTTCTCGACGTAATTTTACAACGACTCTGTCGCAGTTCGACAGCAGCCCTGAACGTCACTGAAGCTAACCGGCAGATTTACCAAGTGACGGTGATGCTAGCGTGCCAACTTGGTCGATACATTTCGTAGCCAAATGGTGTGCCATAATGATGTTAGCTGAAATGGCGTTTAGCTCTGCTGACGCTTTGAGCTGCTGGTGCCCTCCATTTAGCGTCACTGTCACTTAGCTGCACCGACATTCAGCGCATGTCGTGGTACTAGCACAAATGGAGTCACTGTTATGAATCCAAATCTGATTCCTTTTTTTTTTGTTCATTCGGACGATTTCTACAGTTTTTTGTCGTCTTTTTGGATTTTAGCTTCATTTTTATGAAGCCTGGCAAAATAATTTTTACTCGTTTGCGGCTACGTATGTGTGTTTATATTGTGCCTGCACATTCATTGCAACAAATTGTCGACTCGTCAACAGTTTGGCCATTAGACAAGTTTTACTGCTGTCAAATTGCCGTATGGCATCTGCTGTCTGAGCGTAACGATAGTCAATATAATTGAAGGCCGCTTGATCTGTCGATCAGAAATATTTCGTGATCTTGTTACCTCAGAATTTTCAGACGCGTTTTTTTCTGTCCTATTTTTTTTGTAGATTTACAAATTTTTACGATAATGTTATTTTTTTAATTTAATTATTTATTTATTTATTAGACAAACGTGTGCGTCCAACTAGTTGTATTTTAGTCCAGTGCAATTATACTCGTTTAACTAACGCGCCATCGAATCTAGTATATTATGACAAGAAATCATTCGCGTATACTAAGCGTGTATTTTTCAACTTTTGAATTACGAGTCTTTTTTACACGGATCTGTTCATTGGTAGCCTTTTTTTCAAGAATATTTTTAATTATTCCTGTTGATGTTTTACAATTTTTGTTATTAATTTTATTTACTTGTAACTAACTGATATTGTAATATTATATTTTGTTACTAATAATAATCATGTGAATAACCAGAGGACACTTCGCGAGAAACTAGGTGATCTTATGGCGAACACATTCCAAAAGTCATTTTTTGTTGACGCTTTCTTTTGAGTCCCATCCAAAAGATTCATTATACAGAATACTATAGTTAAACCAAGGAACTTGTGGCAATTATAGGTGTAGTAGGGTAAATTGATAAACACTCGGTAATTTGCGGATTGTGAGAAGTTCTATTTCCAATATTACAGTATTTCATGCATCGTGATTTGATGGATTGCAGAATAACACAAATCGAAACAATTTTCAAGAGGCTTATTCAACTTTATTTTAAAAAACTTCGAATGCGAATGTAAAATTTTATTATCTGCTAGTTTTCTAAATGGAACTGTATTCTGACGTATTGGAATAGCCACTAATCGTACGTTCAATTGAAATTTGGGGTTCCGTTCCCTGATGCGTTTAATGGGCAAAGTTGTACATAGGTAAAATTGGTAGAACGTCAAGTCCTTCCAATGAAAAAGAAACGACCCGCCCAATTTCAATACGAATCTTAACAATCCTGGTTGAATGGCCACCAATCCAATATAATACGTAAAGGATTTCGCCGGCGGTAGCGTTTGGAAGGCGTGCACATTTTAGGATCAGAATTCCACCTGTTTGACTACGTGTTCGCCTGTTCACGATTGATCCACAAATCGATTCGAATAAGCCGATAATGGCCAATCGAAATCGATTGAACGCAGTCCCATGTTTGGCCTGTGGCTGGAACGTCACCGCAAGAAATTGAAGCGCGCGAGTGTGTTGACATGTGGCTTTAGGGATCGTGGCATCGTGCTTGTAGCGTTTTTATCGGTGTTTTGACGATGTGCGGGATGCCATTCGAAGCACGCGATTATTTGTTGATAGGGTTGTTAATTATTTGATTATTTGTTGGTAGGGCTCTTGCCTGAAAGCGCGCCTGTTTCCAATTGACGAACCGTTTAGTGCCCCCCATCTAGTCTTTTCGGCGAGCACGCAGCTGTGCCATCCATTACGTGTGTCCTTAGGGAATTGGATGGCTGTGAATGGACACTGTTGTGGTTTCGCACGCACAAGTTTAGTTCCGGTTCGCCACAATGGAACCACGTGCGCAACAAATAATGGTGTTGCAGCTTTTCTTTTCCAACCTTGCTAACGACTACAAATATAAGTAAAATGGGGTTAAAAGTGGGATTCGAAAACAAATAAAATTACTTTTTTAAAATTCATTATTCAACAATTTATTCATTCTGTAGGCAAACTAAAACAGAATAAAGGAAATATTAAAATTGAACATGAATATTTAATACAATGAATACAGCTTAGGGGTGGATCCTGCAGCCTGGCTATTCCAGCTGTCATTCCCAATCCCTTCCCATCCCTGCCCCTCGCACATCTCCATAGAAACATGAGGGTGCAGTAATCCTGCAGTGCACTAGGCACTACGGTGATTTATTAAAAAAATATGAATATATGAATACGAATAATGAATAAGGGAATTAAAAATTGAAAAAGAGCAGCAGAAGAACCAGATAACTCTATTGATGTTTTTGGTTATTGCTTAGCTTCCACATGTTTTAAATTTAATTCGCCATTCGCACTAGTTTTTGTTGCGTGTTCTCTAATTTAAATCTATGTCATTCCATTTTATTGGTCGAGACCTAATTGTAGCGCCGCGCTGAAACTTGTGATAATACGAACTTTGTGTAGCTATTGTCTCTCGCTGTGTTTGCCACTAACAATTGCTGCACGGAATGAAAAATGTTTACGGCTAATGACTAAAGCACTGTACCATCGGTATTAATACTAGCAAGCATGTTGCCATACAATTGTTACTAATGCTATGTACCGTAGCGAAACGCAAGATGAAATAAAGTACTGCGACTATAACAACTATCTCGTTTTGGACCAATCAATTTGAAAATGTTGTGTTCGATCATTGCCATAGCGACAAGGAGGGGTACAATAACCTCCTGTAGTGTGTCCCGGATCACTAGTGAATACACTACAGTGATCCGGGATAAAAAATCTAAAGGGGGTATTCCATTACGCTACTAGTATCTGCTACTACTATCCCAGCTAGCAAAGTAGCCTAGTGTAATAGGG
>JAUJYS010001880.1:0-16119 GCA_033995665.1 Melogona broelemanni
GAGGGGCACATTCCAGTACCACAGAATCGAATAAACGAAAGCCTGCGCCGGGAATCGAACCCGGGACCACACGCTTAATATACTGTGACCATATCCACTGAGCCACGGGGACACAGATTCACAGGTGCATTTCAGTTCACTAGCGAACAGCGATTGAAGCATTTTGGACAATATTTCTTGCGCAACATCCACCAGAGTCAGACACAATCGAGTTGATTGTAACAATATATTCTCTCGTTTATGCCGAAAGGCATCTGTTACGCAATTTAATTGAGGCCCAGAGCGAATTTGGCAACGTTTGCGCAATAAATTGGGTGGGGGCGAATTGGTTTAGAGAGAGCGAGAATTTCAATATTTCATACGCAGAGACGTGAAAACTGATTGAGTCGCAAAATTGTTCTGACAACTCACTACTGGGAAGCATCACCTAAAGCGAGCAGGTGCACTATAGAGTGTATCGATTTTTAATTTTCACAGCGTCCTGTGCAAATTTAAAAAAAACCCTACAAATTCGCTCGTGCGAACGCCAACTGGTAGACTAGCGAGGTGCAGCCACCGATTTAAATCCGATAAATTAATTTGCGTTAACGCCATACAGCAACAATTGGAAAATAATGGTAACTACGGTATAGTTATCCAATTAACGCATTAACTTTTGCTCGAAAAATATGGTGAAAAGGATTGAGATATACTACTTTAGATATTCTAAATTGGGGTAGTCTGCGAGATAGCTTTGAACGAAATACGTACTCTTTTATTTACGACTTACAGCGATAATCGTTTATTATTTTATCTGATTTGATAACTATTAAATATATTGCTTTGTGGTTGCCAGGATATTATAGTGTTTGTCATTCGTTCGAAAGCTGTCAGACGGCGGAGGGGGGCGTGGTGAAATGAATTTTGTAAAATAAAAACGTGGAATTTAATTGATACAAAACGTGTTATTCCCCTTCAGAATTGTTCCCAATTTTCCGTTTTTGTTTTAAAAAATGCTCAAACGATAAGTTCGGATTGACTGGACGAAAACCAATCTTGGTAGCAGGCCAAAAATCAACTGTCAAGAATAACCACCCCAACCTCGCCGTCTCGCCATTCAATGACGTGAAAAATGCCAAAAAATTTGATTTATTGCCCCCAAAGCATTTTCTGCTCGCTTGTCCAACCTTAGCAACAATACATTTCGTAATGTTCCTTAAAAATAATCTAGAAAAACTATATTTAAGAGTATTTCAACGCAATCTATAAGCAAAAAATAATCAAAATTTCTCTACTAAATATCAAAGTTCTTCAAAATTAGGGAACGTTTGACATTCATTATGTCCTCCAGACAATGCTAGAAACACATCAGCCATTGCTACGCTAAACGTTTGGTCGCCACCTAGCGGATATAATGAAATGAAAACGCACCCCATCTCGAAGCACTTCGAGGTTGAAACTCAAGCCCAGTTTAGCAAGCCCTAATGGAATTAAACATTTCCTCCAGAAATAGGACAAATTAAGATATTTTAAGGTGTGGAAATTACAGAGGAAGATTTTTTTCCATAAATAAGTAGATTGTGGTTTGGGTTGGTACCTAAGGAGCGGGAAATATAAATGAGGAACAGCAAGTAGCTAAGCCTACTTCTGGCCCTTGCCTAGGGGTCAATGTGCAATCGGTCCTAGCCGGGTCATTTCTTTCGACTTACTTTGACAAATGCTTGAGGATCTGATTCTTGATGAGCGACGCCATTCTGTCAGATCAATCAAGATGCTTGTCGTCCACGAAATTGCACTCGGAATTAATTTAAACCTGTCATTTTTCGCTGGAAAAACTCGGCCGCTGAAAACCAGAGAACAGCCTAATGGTGATGCGCGATACTACCTAACAAATCGATAGTATTGGCCATCGTGTTGTCTATCCGTAGAATAGGATGGTGATGCGCGATACTGCTTGAAACAAAAGTCTCATAATTGAGGACAGGAAATAATCTGCACAAGTATGTGCATACATCATCTTGCATCATCACAGAATACCATAAATGAATTTGATCCTACTCCGAACGAATAGCGACTACTTCAAGACAAGAAATCACTTATTGAATGCGGCGGGATATTTAAATTTGGTTCAGTATTTCTCAAGAAAATACATTAAAATAAAAAAAGATTAGTTTTCACCATAAAAAACACATTCGTATATCGCGACATATTTTTCTCTAATATACAGGGTGAGTACAAAAAAAAACATTCACCTTAAAATTTTGTTATATTTTCTTTAATATTTAATCAATTTGTTTGAATATTTTTTTAACAATTAGACTAACAATATACTACCATTTTGGCTATTTGGACTTAAAAAAAATTGTTTTCTTTTGCTTCCATGCACGCTGAAAGTCGCGCGCGCCATTTGCCAACTTACGAGGTGGACAGATTCATGACTAAGCTTTCATTTGTTCCGCGACATATTGAGTTTTAACCTTATTTTTGCTGAATCTTGTTAATTGCATTGCATTTACTTTCTTTAAGCGTTTCAGACGAAAATCTTGTTTTATTATCCTGAGATCTAATTATTGTTAAATTCCTAAAATGTTTGCTCAAAATTTAAAATTTTTCGTTTTGAATAATATGACTGCAATTTATTCTCTTTGCTTTGCACTCGAACTAGCTGTTCCGCACGTTATTGGTGTGTAAGTTGGCAAATGGCGCGCGCGACTTTCAGCGTGCATGGAAGCAAAAGGAAACAATTTTTTTTTAAAAGTTCAAATAGCCAAAATACTAGTATATTGTTAGTCTAATTGTTAAAAAAAAATATTCAAACAAATTGAATAAATATTAAAGAAAATATAACAAAATTGTAAGGTGAATGTTTTTTTTGTACTCGCCCTGTAGTTTTGTTTTTAATTTGATTTCGCAAATTTTAATTAAAAAGCTTACACGTTTTTTGTTTCTATTCAAGATTTAAAACTTGCTAGATTGCAAACATGACTAATTGTGGCAATAATAAATTTCGTTCACGTTTTTCATCAATTTTCTGTAAATGAAAAAACCACAGACAACATTAAAGTTTATCGCATTTATTGACTTCAACAAAATTTCTCATTGTTAAACAATGTCATGAAAATAAAACTGTTATTTTGAAAGTAAAACTTTATGTAAGTTTAAAAAAGAGGGAAATGTTTGTTTTGAATGGAAAGCACAACATCACGTACTCGTCAACGAAGAAAGATGTACCAAGCTGAAATAATTTCAACTAGGCCGCAGGTTTCCTCAAGTTCTTCCGTTTCTGTTTCCTTTTTCCAGCAGCATTGGTCTTCTCGACCACTTGCTCAATTTTCGCTTTCTTCCCAGTCGACTTCACTGGCGAATCAGTCTTGCGCTTTTTGCCGTTTGTTGATTCTACATTCGTCGATGTCACATTGTCCTGTAAAATAAGAAGCAAGTTTAATATTTAATATATACGCACAATATCAATATTTAACATAGACGGCCGAACTATCATATGTTTCCACTATTTTTTACGCGCAAAATCCTAAATGCGCAATTGCAATGCCTCTATGACGCGAATGCCACGCTATTTTTCGAATGAAGCCTGTGAAAGTGTTACCTGACCTATGACAGGCTTAAGTGTTAGTTTTATAATATTTGCCTGTCATTTCTTATGATGTTGTACAAAATCTAAATATTTATTACGACCATTTCCGAATTGTTTCGAACATTTTCGAAACTGCCATTTTGATGGACTTACCGATAACTGGCCGACAGTCGCCAAGTACACCTTCATCGCCAGATCTTTCGCTTCGACAGAGGTAAGACGTTTATTGATCAGTTTCTAAACGAAAAATAAATTAGGGGAAACACCTTTTAGTTATTAGTTTTTCCAAATATAAATTATTATGCGTTGACTTTGGTGACATTTGATCCAATGCAATGGAGACAAGACACAGCAGAAGCAAACAGGAGAAACACTTTTTAGTAATTTAGTTTTTTTAAATCCGAATTAATATGATAATATGAGTTTATTTTGGTGACATTTGATCCCATGTCACTTGATCCCAATACAATGGAGAATGTTTGAAACGAGACACAGCAGAAGTAAAAAATGAAATCGAGAAACTGGGCTTTAAAATTAGTACTCACTCTGAACCGACCCGTTGACGAAGGTCTGGTCACACTGCCCAGTACTTTTCTCAGTTCTTGCTTGTGTTCCTCAGCGCCCTCAGTCACATCCAGCACCTTCAACATGAACCTGTTCCACACGTTGCGCTGCAGTTCAACGTCCAACTTTCCTCCTAACTTTACCTAAAACGATTAATGGAACATACAATTAACGCAATTGAAGATAATAATAATGATTTTTCAATTAATTCGAAAACTGAGAGTACACTTTACTCACAGGCATACTCTTCAAGGCTGTTTGAAATACTTCAATTGCCAGATCTCTCAGTTTCGGTTCGGCGAAACAAGTTGTGATGCTCTCCTAAAAAATGAAACAAAATAAATTAGATTGTGCTGTCTAATAAAAATGAAATTCGGCGGTTCGGATGATTGAATTGAGGCTAGTCGATTTGCCCAAACAAAAGTACACCTTCTCAGAGTTGGGTAAGTTTTTAAATCCCCCAGTACACAGCGCCCTACATTTCTACTGATTGGAGACTTATCGGAAAAAAATGGGAACTCACCACCATCTTTATTTCATCGTCCAGGAAACCGTTGTCCTTAACTAGAGCTTCCTCAATTTGACTCTTTTGCTTTCCACCGATCCCTTTCGGTTTCAGGGCCATCAGCACATGGGTTTTCCATTCGCTTATATGATCGGCGATCTTCGGTCTCGCCTAAAACATAAAAAAAACTCAAGTCAATAAAAAACGTCGTTTTTCTAGAACACAACAAATAAATAAAACCCAAAAATAAATTGTACTTACAGGATAAATCTTGGTAACCTTCAGCAACACCAGCGATGCCAAGTCTTTTGACGTCTGTGTGTCAAATCGTGCGTTAATAATATCTTGGGTAGGCTGAAAATTAAAACAAAAATAAGCATAAAGATTACTGTCATTCGCGAAAACAAATGAATCGAACGTAATCGCTAGATGTCTCAAATTTCTTTCAAATTTTGTCAATGCCAGACTACAATACATAATTACAATATCTAATCGCAAGCATACCCTTTGGACGGTCTATGGCGGGGTCCTTTCCACACAACATGTCATCGTGTCTTACCTTGTTCACTTTCTGCTCGTCGGGACAACATTTGTCAAGCACCGCAGCCATCTTGGATTTGAGATCCTCGCTTGCGTCCGTTGATGAGACAACGTCTTTTACTACGCTCTTCCAGTATTGCAGCCGTTCTGACATCTGTCAACGACCAACAAAGAAATTATATTTATAGAGTTAATTCGATAATTAGATCTTTCCACGAAATTTCAGAGCAGTCCGCATTATTGAAACCAAAATCTTAACTTCATTTTCATGCAACAGGCTTTCAGAAAAGGCATTTATAAATTTGTAGAAACGGTGAAACAAATCGACGACACCTACCCCATATCTATTCCAGGCGTCGGTGAACACCTCGAACGTCAAATCTTCTAACAGGGGAGACCCGTAGTGGATGCTGATCATCTAGTCACATATAAGAAAATAACACAATTAAAGGACGTCGGTACACATTGAACAAATAGAGAGTAACAACATTGATGCAACATGTTTACTGAACATGTTGCAATGACTTTAAAACTTCGGATTTAAGTTCCGGCTCCTACAATTTCCTAATCATTGGTCTAAGTGGTGACAATTGAAGAGACGAATTACAATTGAGGAGACGAATTTACCGAAAGAACTTCTTTGTTGGCGGGGTGGCTACAATTGCGCACGAACTCTCCGATCTCTGTCTTGTTCTTCTTCTCCATCTTGGATCCGTCTAGAATCTTGAGCAGGTGGATTCGCCACTGCTCCATAAGATTATCGTTCGCCAGCTATACACAATAATAATAATTGAACATTCGTTTTCCTACAAATGGAACAACATTTTTTAAAAAATTGGAAAGGAGTCAAGAAAAATGAGAACAGAATGGCAAAAGCATTGAACGTACAGGCTGAGTTTTGTTGGCCTTAGTGAAAACCTGGGTCGCGATTCCTTTCAAAACAGGCGAGGCGAAATGCTGGTTGATGAAGCTCTGAAACAAAATTAAAATATGATTTAAAAAATAAGAAGCGTTAAACCTTCTTGACACTTGAAAAAAAAATGTAATTTAAAAGAAAAAATGTCACTTATAAAAAACTCAAAATTGTTTTTTTTTTAAATTATTTTAGATTATAACAACCGTCATTTTTGTTGACACATAGTCCGAGGAGAACTGTTTCAGAATGCCGGCGATCGCAGTCTTGTGTTCCGGGCTCGTTTCGGTGAGCGCGAGGGATTCCATCAATCGATATTTCAACGGGTGTTCAGGTTTGATGGGCTGTAATAATTTCCACACATTCATTCTATTAAAATGTTATTCTCATTGTGCAATACATTTATACGAGGCGAAGGTCAATAAGAGTTGATTGTAAATGATTTATTCAGTTTCGTAATTGACTGCAATATCCGAGAATTTACAATGTTACTATTGGCTCTTGCATAGCGACTTACGGGAAGGTAGGACGTTTCGTTCCCTGGTAATCTTTTCCAGGCTTTGATGAAGATTCGAAGAGCGAGCTCCCTCAACTCGGAAGATGAGCAACTTGAATTAATATATTCCTGAAAATTAAACAAATAAATTAATAGTATCAATCGGGGCTGGGCAATATTTATAAAAATAAACGTCGCACAAATCCTGAAATAAATAATCATCACTTCCTGAAAAGCTGTTTCTGAATGCCAAATTCATTACATTGGGGCGACTCGATGTATGCATAGTCTTGCGGACTATCGGGTCTAGCCGATAGGAACTATCGGCCCCCACAAACCAGGGAGCGGGAACTAGAGAGCCGGGGATTTCACCCTTCCTAAAACACTCTTGTCCTGGACCTTGATGTTAGAAGGTGTTCAATCTGATGTTCTGTATCAACTTCCATCGTACACACGAATTACCGAATAAAAGTTAAACACAAAGTATTCGTCATCTCCAGTTTATTCAGCACTCCTCAATGGTGACTCTGACGCGAAATTATATTTAAAAACAAGTTAGTTTTTGAGTTTTGAGAACGCGAACAAAGACGTCCGTGCAGACTCGTGGTAGCCGCCATTGCCTGTAAGTAGCGGTTCAACCAACTTTTCCACAAGACGTTCGAGTGAGTTGCAAATAATAGTAACAGATCCGCCAGTCGTGATCCTCGCCGCACTCGCGGTTCCAACGGGAAAATTCGTGCAAGTAGACATTCACCTACCCGCCTAGGCCTAACCACGTGAGCATTGCCTTTGTCCATCTCCCGGACATAACTCGGCTCATGATCACACGCAGTCAGGCCAACGACCCGAACAATCCCATTGTGCACACGCAGCTGATTTCCACAACTCGTGCAGCCCGTCTTCGCCAAACACAAATGGCGGACCAAGACGACGGACATCAGTCCGCATCCGGGATCCAGGCGACGCCTGCCCCACCCGCCGCCATTACGGACCCGGCGATCCTCGCCATGGTCAAGCAAATGGTGGCCGACCAACTCGCTGCTATGGGGATAGTGGTGCCGGCTCAAGGAGCAGCACTGCCCCAGCAGCACGGTACAGCAACCCCTCAGCAGTCAGCACCGACAAGCCAGGGGACCGGTCAACCGGCCCAACAGGTGGCCGCAGTCCTGCCGCAGCAGCAAGGATATACACCGCCTCACCACCCGCCTCCAGATGCGCATGTATTCAAAGGCTCTCTCCCGGCATTTAACGAAAACAATCCGACACTGTGGCTGAATTTGCTAGAAGGATACGCGGCGGATGTAGGCATGACGTCACAGCCGCGGCTCTTTCGGTTGCTGGCGCACCATGTGATGGACTCACCATCAGCGCTAGAAGCAATTGCCCCGTACCAGGACCCGTCCACGACGCTGGTCCAGTACACCCAAGCAAAGCAAGCTTTGCTGGCACGTTTTCGGGTGAGTGCGGATGAGCGAGTGAAGCGCCTCATGTCCTTCGGATCAATCGGGGACAGACGACCCTCAGCAGTACTCCGTTCCATGCGGGACTTAGCCGAGGGGGCAGTGTGTGAACCGGTCATCAAATCGGCATTCATAAGGGCGCTTCCTGTGTCGATGCGGGCCACGGTGCTGACCGTACCAGGCTTGCTCGACGACGCTGCAAAAGTGGCAGACGCCATTTTCGACAACTGGACGGAGGTGCACACTGAAGGTGAGAGCATGGTGGCCGCGGCCACGTTCCGTTCCTCATCCAGGGGAAGGTCCGACAGGAACAGACGTTCTCCGTCGCCAGGGCAGCCCAGAGAGGCAGATCATCACGCCCAGCCAGATCTCTCCACACTCCTTGCTGAATTGAACAGCACGATGCAAAAGGTGGCCTTAGCGGTGGCGGCCCCCCCCGGAGGCAGTAAGCTCGCGCGCACGCGCAGCCCCGCACCACCATCTGCTGCAGCGCACCCGGCGCGAGTGAAGCGGCCGGACTGGTGCTGGATACACAACCGGCACGGGGATGCAGCTACCAACTGTGTCAAAACAAAGAGAGGACGCACCTGCCAGTACTCAAAAAACTAGCTCCGTCATCAATAGCAGCGGTTGCTGATGACGGATGCTCGCGTCGCATATTCATTGCTGACGTGAAAACCCGCGTAAGTTTTTTGATTGATCCTGGTGCCGACGTGTCTCTGCTGCCGAAAGGACTGGCAGACATACAAGTCTCTCACCACCGGCTGAAAGCAATAGGAGGGAGCCGCATACCAGCATACGGTACGCGCAAGGTGAAAGTTAATCTTGGAGTCGGCCGCCCGTGCCAGTGGGAATTCATAGTGGCTGACGTCCCTCATGCCGTGTTGGGGGCTGATTTTCTCTTCCATCAAAGTGTGTGGATCGATGTCCAAGGTGGCCGGCTAATCGACGCGAAAACGGGAGCTCTATCCCAGAAGGGCACGCCAGGCCCTGACTCGCCATCAATCTGTGCTGCACAGGAGTCGGTGTTCCTCGACATAGAGGCAGAATTTCCTTCCATCACTAGGCCACTTCTCCGCCGTCCAGCGGAGCTCCAGCATGCTACGGTACACCATATCGTCACGGCTGGCCACCCGTGCTTCAGTAAGCCGCGGCGGTTGAGGCCTGAGAAGAAGGCGGCTGCGAAGCAGCAAATCGCTGACATGATCAGCCAAGGTTTAGTGCGCCCATCGAAGTCAAATTTCTCCTCGCCTATCCACCTCGTGCCAAGTGGGGTGGGGGCGTGGCGCTTGTGTGGGGTCTACACCCGCCTTAATGCCATCACGCTGCCGGACAGATATCCTGTCCCGCACATTCAAGACATGGCGCTGGGGCTAACCGGAAATCGCATTTTCAGCACAATAGATCTTAGGAAAGCATTCTATCAAATCCCGGTTGCCCCAGCCGACGTGCACAAGACCGCGGTGGCAACGCCCTTCGGGTTATTTGAGTTCCTCGTCATGCCATTCGGTCTTAGGAATGCGGGCCAAACCTTCCAGAGGTTCATGGATGAGGTTCTCCAAGACCTGCCCTTCGCATCTGCATATCTGGACGACATCCTGGTGGCCTCAGGAAACGAAGACGAGCATAGAACCCACCTGCGGAAATTGTTGGCTAGATTAGAAAAATATGGTCTTATTATCAATGCTAAGAAATGTGTTTTGGGGGTTCCAGTAATCAAATTTCTAGGATACATGATATCTGAAAAAGGTGTAGAACCACCACCGGAAAACATGTCGGCAATTAAAAACTTCCCGAAACCGGGGAATATACAAGAGCTCCGAAGATTTTTAGCTTTAATTAACTTCTATCGCCCTTTCTTGCCGGCAGCTGCTACTCAGCAAGCCCCCCTACACGAGCTCCTCAAAGGTGCAAAAAAGAATGATAAGCGTCCAGTGTTATGGACAGAGTCACTGGATCACTCATTTGAAATAGTTCGTAATTCATTGTCCAAAGCGTGCTCGTTGTCATACCCGCAAGAGCATCACCAAACAGCCTTGTTTGTTGATGCCTCAGATTCCGCGATGGGGGCAGCTGTTCATCAGCGGCAATCACCGGCGCATCCATGGCGCCCGATTGCGTTCTCGTCAAAGAAATTTTCGGAGACACAAAAACGATACAGCACGTTCGATAGAGAATTGTTGGCTGCTTATGCTGGATGTTTGCAATTTAGACACTTGTTAGAGGGTAGGAATGACTTGATAATATTTACTGATCACAAGCCTTTGATTTATTCCCTCACCAGCCCAGTGGACAACAAATCTCCTCGCCAGCGTCGCCACCTTGAGTTGCTGGGTCAGTTCACTACTGATTTACGCCACATCTCGGGAGAACAAAATGTAGTCGCCGACGCCCTCTCCAGGGTTGAGACGACGGAGATGTGCATTGACCATATCGCAAGTATTTCTTTTCCGCAGACAGTCGATCCCGAGATGTTGGCGCAGGCGCAGGTTGGCGACGCCGAGCTGGCAGAGTTGTTGGCACCGGGTTCAGTGAAAGGTTTGAGGATACAACCTGTGCAATTGCCAAATTCAGAGAGTATCTTATTTTGCGACCACTCAACAGTGCCGCCGCGACCTTACGTACCCGCACCACTTCGAAAGCAAATATTCGATAACCTCCACGGGCTCAGTCACCCAGGAGTGGCTAAATCTCGGCATATGGTGTCACAGCGTTTTGTCTGGCCCAGCATGAGAAAGGATGTCGCAGCATGGGTAAAAATTTGCATGCCATGCCAGCGTACAAAAGTGCATAAGCATAATAGAGCTCCCTTGGGTGAATTTGAACTTCCATCTGAAAGATTTGATCATATACATGTCGACCTTGTCGGCCCCTTGCCGCAGTCGCGAGGCAGTAAATATTGTTTAACAATAATCGATAGGTTTACTCGTTATCCCGCAGCCTACCCAATATCAGATGGTTCAGCATTAACAGTCGCCAGAAAGTTTGTTGACGAGTGGCTCCCGACTTTCGGGTGCCCTCGGTACATCACGACAGATCAAGGTAAAAACTTTGAATCAGACTTATTCAGAGAGCTCGGAGCGCTTCTAGGTGCAGAGAGAATAAGGACTACGGCTTACCACCCGCAGTCAAACGGGCTGGTGGAATCGTTCCACCGCCCGCTAAAAGCTGCAATCGCAGCCCACGCTTCCTCAGACTGGGTGTCAGTGTTGCCAGTAGTTTTACTCGGTTTCAGATCATGTTTCAAACAAGACATAAATGCTACACCAGCAGAGATGGTATTCGGGGTTCCAATCCGACTACCGGGGGAATTTTTTGCCCCCTCACCACCTACAGAGAGACACGTTTTTCTCGAGCGTCTCCGATTGCATTTCCGAAATTTAAGGCCGACCCCCACATCTTCTCACTCACGTTATGCCACGTTTGTACACCCTGAATTGCAGCATGCATCTCATGTATTTCTTCGCCGCGACTCACACCGTCGCCCGCTTCAAGCAGCTTACGAGGGTCCTTACGAGGTGGCTGCTCGCTCACCAAAAATGTTCACGATACTTGTGGGGACTGCGCCGAGAACAGTTTCGATTGATCGACTAAAACCAGTTTTTGGCCACGTCTCAGAACCTCCTCGCCCGCCTGATCACCCGATCCCTCTAATTCCAGACTCCCAGGAGTCACAGTCTGCTCCGCTGAAACCACCACACAAAAATTCTGTTCGATTTATGTTGGATACCGGGGGTTAGCGTCGCAGTCTAGGGGGAGTTATGGGGCGACTCGATGTATGCATAGTCATGCGGACTATCGGGTCTAGCCGATAGGAACTATCGGCCCCACAAACCAGGGAGCGGGAACTAGAGAGCCGGGGATTTCACCCTTCCTAAATCACTCTTGTCCTGGACCTTGATGTTAGAAGGTGTTCAATCTTATGTTCTGTATCAACTTCCATCGTACACACGAAATACCGAATAAAAGTTAAACACAAAGTATTCGTCATCTCCAGTTTATTCAGCACTCCTCAAGGCAATTGGAAATAAAAATATCTGATGAAAATGGGCAAATCGTGGCACTGAATTGTTTCAAATGAAGTGACATGTTGTGGTATCGTACACTGAATTTTAAACGACAATGGGAAAGCCATAAGCACCCCTAATTTCTGAATATTTCTCTTGTGGTCACCAGAGATGCTGAATCTCCGCCGTCAGCTGGAGCAGCGCTCCCAGGAACTATCGGCCGGCGGCCAGTCACTGCAGGCTTTCCAGGAGCGCGAGAACGACCTGAAGCAGGCGCTCGACGCCAAGGACTCGCAGCTGGCCGTGCTACGCGTGCGCCTGCAGGAGGCCGATCAGGAGCTGGCGGTGAAGCGACCGCTGGTGGAGAGTCTGCAGGACGAGCGGCGACGCCTGCAGGAGGACCACTCCAGCTCCAACGGTATGCACAGCCAGGCGCTGGAGACGGTGCAGGAGCGGTTGCGTCAGACTGAGGAGACGTTGGAACGCGAGCAGACCAATTACAGGAACGCGCAGGTCAGTCATTCCATTAATCGGAGGTACCGATGGCTCAGTGTGTATGGCAACATCCTACGAAGCTGACGGTTCAGTGTTCGATTCCCGATTTGTTATTACGAAAATTACTCGTTTAATATTATTTTTCGTCACGCATTTTTTATGATTTATTTTATTCATTCCCGGACGTGGATGAATCCAGGCCGAGAGCTTCCAGCGCATCATGAAACTGGAGAACGAACTGAAGACCGTCTCGACCGACTACAGCGAAGCTCAGGGCCGTCTGCTGGCCGAGCGTTCGGGCGGCTCGGAGCTATCAGCCCAGCTCAAGACGGCCCGACACGGCATGGAGTGCGCCCAGCAAGAGCTGAGCGACTACAAGGTGATGGCGCAGCGCATCCTCCAGTCCAAGGAACGTCTCATCGCCAGCCTCAAGCAGAGTAATGGTCCGTCGTCGCCGTCTTCGGGCGCCGATGGTGAAATACCACATACCGTCGTCTCTGCTGTCGAACTGGAGGAACTCAGGTGTGCAATTAGTGTTGCCTGATTGAATCTTTGTCTACCGTGGGCCAGCAGTGCTGAAAGATTGATTCATCTCCATTTGGCGATTGGAATTAGAAATTTTGGCGAATTTTTGACTGTTGGTTTGCAATACGTTTAAATTCAAGATTTCAAAATAAACTCGGTACTCGCTGAAAGCAACATGCATGATTCTATGCGTTTTCTATTCTATAAGTTATCATTCATTAAATTATTTAAATTTTAATATTTTTAAACTTATCATTGTCGCGGGGAAGGCCTATCAAACCTCTGCCATAATATCAGAGAGGTAAATGGCTGAAGGAAAGAGTTAGTTTTTTTGCAACTTTTACAGTAGTTCAGTTCAGTCACAGCTTGGAATTATTGGATTATTTTGAAGCTACCACTTGATCTACTGAATATTTTGGGCTGTTAGTTACGAATCTTCCATCCACCCACAATTTTGCAATTGATTCCGTGATTGTTGTCCCTGATTGTTGAATTCAACTTGACCAAATGATCAAATTTGAAAATGAAATGGTTTAGTGACCCGTTATTGACATTCGATGTTTTCGTGCACGTTATCCGCCTACTTTAGACAAGAGCGCGACCTGCTCAAGGACGAGGTGAACCACGCCAACCAGCAACTCACCAACCTGCGCGCTCTCATGCAAGAAACCGAGGCCCAGCTCCAAGACGAGATCGACGTCAGCCGCGAGCAGAGCCGCGCCCTCAGCGAGCAGCTCCGCGAGGCCGAACAACGAGTCCGCGAACTGGAATCGGAGGCCGGGCAATCCCGCGAGGAGCTGCGCTACGTGCGCGAGGACACCACGCGGCAGCGCGCCAATCTGCAGTCGCGGTTACAGGACCGTGACGAGGAGATCGAGCGCCTGCGTCGGCAGCTGATTGCCAAGCAGGTGAACACCACCAGTTACGGCGAGCTGGAGGCGAGACTGAACGCGCTGACCGAGAGTCTCATTCATAAGCAGACGTTGTTGGAGGCGCTGGCTACTGAGAAGAGCTCGTTGGTGTTCCAGTTGGAGCGGATGGAGCAGCGGGTGAATGAGACGTCTACGCCGTCGCGGCGGGCTTCCAGCCTGGCGGTCAACGTGTCGGACGATGGCGAAAGTGAGTAGTGTACTGCGTATGCGTTGCAAACTGAGCGATGCTCGGTTCTTCTTGTGTATGTGTTTTTCATTGGAATCGAGATGGTTAAAGATGGTTAAAAATGTTTCAAACGCCTCCCAAAAATGATACTATCCCTTTTTTGTCCTTCCGACAGCGAAACAGCGTGTTCCGAGCTTCATGGTGGAAAATATGTTTGACAGCCAAGTGACTCGCAAAGTGAAACGCGTCTACAACACGATCGACTCTCTCAGTATACGATTCGGCGTGTTCCTTCGTCGCTACCCGATGGCCAGGACACTCATCCTCGTCTACATGGTAGGTTCTGCCGGCGTATCACATCACATCATATCACTTTGTTTATGCTCAAAATTCGTGTGGCAATTAGACTAGTCCGGCTTTATTTCTCTTGGTAGCAGAGAACAACTTTTCTTAACAATTTCGACTAAGGCTTTATTTATTTTTATTTTTTCAATTTAATTTACGAACACTTAGCTTGGTTATGCGTGGACCATTTCATTATACGATTATCGTTATTGTTTATTTTGTTATTTAATTTAACATCAAATTGATAGTTTTTAGATTGGTTATGTAGCTTCTAGATTACAATTTCTCGATATTTAAACATTTCTTTTGACAACTTATGATCGTCCTCACTGAAGTGAATATCACAACAGGATTTTTGAGCCCCTCTAATCGCCTCCAAAGAGCAGATTATGATTCAGTGCCTCGGGATCGAATAACGAACGCCCGAGCCGGGAGTCGAACCCGAAACATCGAATGAATATGTTTATAATTTGTTATTTATCAAATTCTCTACCTTAAAGCGCAGTTCAAATTATAATTTTTTATAAAAACCAATTGTCGAAATTTTATTTTAAAAAAATATTTTACATGTACCATAATTCTTTATTCTTTTTATTTCGTTTTCAGGCCATGTTACATCTATGGGTGATGGTGGTTCTGTTCACTTACACTCCAGAAATTCACGGACAAGGCGCCGAACCTAGCGGTAAATAAACGTGTTGCGCCCAAAGGGGGCGCTGTTCAGCGCAGCTGATACATTTAAATGCCAAAAGCATCAAGGTTGAAGAAGACTGGACCCGCGCGTCATGCTTAGAACGCCATCGGTGATTGCTTGGACAAGAACAACATGCAAAAAGTAATTAAACTTTTTTTGCTTCAATCATTGGTTTTGTCAAGTCAGACTACATAATATTTTAGTTGTAAGTGTTACATCGGAAATGGAAATAAGAATGATTTTAAAAAATAATTTTTCATCATTGTATTATTCAGAGTCTGCTCTAAATTGAATAGATGTTTCAGAAGTAAAAGATTCGCTTTGTCTGAATTAATTTCTGCGTCACTTCTGCAGTTTATTAGTTTGTTTACGATTTGACAAACGTGGCGCGAGTTGTGCGTGTACGTATGTGTATACTTACCTGTACACCGCCCTGTCTGTGTTTTATAAATTCCGTATAATGTATTGTATAAATTGCTGAAGAAAACTTGTAAACATTTGGGATAGCGTACAATAAAGCTGATATCTTATGAAATCGTGTCTACTCAGGTGTGTCTTTGGTCGGTCGTTTTTAAAAACTTTCTATTAAGATGACTTGAGCGTTGTTTGCCTGTGTGTCTGTTTGGACATCATTGCGGCCCTTTTAAACTAGGTTGCACACGTCCTAGAGACTTGAAATTTTGGAATTTAGTAGATCTGAGGAGGCTGAGTAGAGATCGAACGCAATTAAGGATGGTCAGGATAAAGTAGTGGAAATACTTTTCCAGATGGCTGCTGACAACAACTTAAAGAGATGAAGTTGGCAGAACAGGTAAATAATTTTTTTTTTATTTTTTTTTTTTTTTTTAAATTCACCGTAGCGCCTAGTGCACTACAGGAATACTGCACCCTCGTGTCTCTATGGAG
>JAUJYS010001881.1:0-16114 GCA_033995665.1 Melogona broelemanni
GAAGCTAAGGGGTGACGCCAGTATCACAGAATCGAATAAACGAAAGCCTGCGCCGGGAATCGAACCCGGGACCAACCGTTCAGTAGAATGCGACTATACCCACTGAGCCACTGGGGGCCGACAATATATTTTATTTTGACTTGAAAAAAGGGAGTAAGCGTTAAGTAACTTCAATATTTGAATAACCCATTATTTATAACGTCCGTTATTTGTAAGAAAATAATTTGAAAGCATTCAGAATTATTGTTTTGTACACCTATATTGATCGCTTGTGGTTCTTTAAAAAATGAACAAAACAATTTTAGCTATCATCTATTTACGCATTTCGAACAGAGAAAATAATTTGAAAGCATTAAGAAATAAGCATTTCTCACTTGATTTTACCCATTGGAGTTCGGGAAAAATGAACCGAAACAGGTTAGCTTCGTCTATTTTAAAACTAGCTATAGCTTGGCTTAACAGTAGTCATCCTGAGACCCTTTTATTCACAGAAAAAGACACCGATTAAAAAAGTAGGCCGACTCATTTTACGAGCATTTAACGCGTTAACGAAATGTAACGCCATCCACCACCACCACCACCACCACCACAGAGCTGATGCAGGCATAAATACATTCATAAATATACTGTACACATGCATATATCGATAAATGGACGCCAATAATACACAATAAAGATTGCGAGCAAGTCCGCAACATCGAAAAAATTCCCAAGAACAGAAAATGAGTAACCGACTGGAGGTCTGGAAGAATTACTTTTGGTTTTTGTAATAGTTGGAAAATTGTCGAAACAGCTGCACCCTGCTTTCCCTATATAAACGCACCCGAAGAAAAAACGCTGTTTTTTTTTCGGTCCACGCCCAGGCTCGTGGTTGAAGCCATGGAACTACCATTTCATCCCACCCTCCTCGGGGGAAAAATCCAACGGAAGCAATTTAAGACTCACACGATCCTAAAGTGATGGATACTCTCGGATCTTCAAAACGGAAGAGCTGAAAAACCCCTCAAGTCCACTCCAAACTAGACTCTGATGACAGATCACACGTGTCAGAAGTTCATCCCGTAAACCATCAGCGATCCACCGCAGTTCCATCGTAGAATAAATATTACATGCGTGGATACGGTACCGGATACTAATCAATCCTCTTGTCTACATCCAGCTCGAGAAAAAAATACCCCACACCACACTTTTCACCTAAAAATCTAAACGTCACTTCACTCTGAACCGAAACTTTATTGTAACTCATGGCCCAATCTCAGAACCGGAAGTCCTCCTGATGGCCTCAATCTTTACAAGATGGCGTTCAACTGGAAAGATGCATCTGCTCCTACAGGATGACGCGAAAAATCAAACCGTCACTTTTCGCTCTAAACAGGAACTCATCGCCGAATTCCAGAACCGGAAGTCCTCCTGAGGGTCCAAACTTTTACAAGATGGCGTCCAACTGGAAAAATGCATCTGCTCGTATAGGATGACCGCGATATGTTTGCAGAATTGGCATCACGGACCCACGGCTTCGTCGAATATATATTTTTTTAGCACGTTCCACTGGAAGTAAATCTGTGATATCCAAAATTCTGACAGTAAGATTCGCGCGCACCAAATTGAAACCGGATGGTAACTGGTCCGTCAGTAACCGGAAGTAGTCGTTTTCCCGCCTCCGCGCGCATACTCCGTCCCACCAGCAACTTAGGACATGCGGTCCAACGACGATTCGTCCAGACTATGCAGCCAATTGAAGATCAGCATGTTCCTCTCGTACTTGGTGAGCGGCTTCCCCTTATCCCGTTCCACATCCCTGGTGGTGAGACTCAACGTGCGGGCGGCGCCCAACAGGCCAGCCGGCGAAGCCGGAAACGCACCCTGGCCACCCACCCCGCCCACCGATACCCCGCCGGCCGCGTCGGGCAGCTCGCGACGCAGCAGCCGTAAAATCTCCCGCGACACCTGCGACTGGGACACCCTGCCCAGGGCGGCCAACTCCCGCCGGCCCATGGCCTGCAGGTTCAGCTCGGAGGGTGCCACCCGCTCAAGCGCCTTGTAGGTGGTGAGCAGCCGGCGTCGGATGTAGGTCTGACGCAGTTTCTTGGTGCAGCTCTTGACGAAATCGGCGGCTGTGATAGTGGGCGCTTGCTCGCCGGGTGGACCCTGCGGTGAGGGGAGCTGGGAGGTGGAGGCCATATCGCCGACGGCCACCCAGGTGGAGCAGGAACGTGAGGCGTAATCCAGTCGTCCGGCGTGGCCCAGTACGTCGTCCCGTCCATTACTGGCGGCTCCAGCGCCCCCGCCCTGTCCACCGCCGCACAGGGCCATCTCGGAAGCGCAGGCACGGACAGCATCGCACTCGGAGACGGCAGCCGGCGTGATGTCAAAGAGGGAGAAACTGCGACGTAGGCCCAGCACCGAGGACAGGGCGCCGCACGAACGGATCAGATCGCTTTCCTCCTCGAAGAGCGTTTCGGCGGAGAAGGAACCACCCGGGCTGCGACGCGAGTTGCCGCCCGGACCGCCGTACTGCTCGAAGGGGACTTGCAGGTTGTAGCGGCTGCCGCGGCCACCGCCGCTGCCCAGCACCGGTGGGGAAGACGAGACCCTTCCGTCGTCCGGCATGGGCTCCTCCTCCTCTTCATCTTCGTCGCCGGCCACGCGAACCACGATGGGCGCCGGTGACCTGGAGGGGTCCTCAGTCATGGCGGTGATGTCTCGAAACACTAATTTAATTTATCGGTGGAGATCTCTTTTTGATATTCGGATTAATCTCCCTCATGGTGGTTCACCACCACGCTGAATTGAGCGATCGACTGTAGCAATCAGAGTCGACAAAGCCGGTTAGTCCTCGTGGTTTTCGTAATGAATTCCGTTGTTTTCACCAATCACGTCCACGACAAATCCCTATTTGCTTATCCTTTGGGTGTCAATAGCTTTGTCGCGTCTCACAGTCGCATTTTTGTTCTCCTCTTTGAGGTTTATCTCAACCACATCGGTCGTTCAATACAGTGGAGTGTTGGTATTGTCGACACCACCGGATTTTTCCCCGGCGTCCGCACGGCCGATGTACCCGGTGAAATATTCGTGATTGAGCGGTGTTTTTTGAGCGAGCGTGTGTGCGTGGGGGTGATGTCGAACCGACTCCCTGGATATAGCGGCGATGCCGCGCTTCGTTTGCGGCTAGTGGGAATACGGGTTACGACTGAATGCCGGCGTGCGTTCTGTTCTCCGTAGCACGCGCGCTCACTGTGCGTTCCACGCGACCCGCGGTTTCTGCTGCCCGTTGTGCGCACGCGCGTATCGTAGGTTGCCGCGTCGCTTCTTCCCTATTCCTTGGATTCTCATGCACGGGATAACATAGGGTGGGAAGCGAGGACCCGAATCAAGCGGGAAAATTTTGTTCCTGCATTTTCAGTGGAAAAAGAATAGGTGATGTGGATGGCTTAGTGGTTATCGTTGTCGCCGACCATACCCGTCACCTCGGGTTCAATCCGCGATTGAGATCTTCGAAATTTTTCGCCCCATTGAAATTTGTACACACGCTGTAGTATATCCGTGGGATTCGCGCCTGTATGTAGTCAGGGAAATGTTAAAGATCCAAACGTTTTAGCCGTTATTTGACAAAAAAATTAACGCATTATGTACTTCTGCTTTTCCCTGAACTTCTAGTTTTCCTTGACAAACTATTGATGGCGATGAAACACTATCGAATCTCCAAAACCCTCGTCATGTTCATCAATCTCATATTAAATATTTTCACAAAAAAACCTAATGACTGCTGAAATCAAGGAATGTGTACAATCAAGTTTGGTGGTAATTATAAATATTTTAATTGTTTAATTTTTATTTTTAAACTCATTTATGAAATTTTGGTCGTAGGGGATTCGATAATGTTGAGTCGTCACCAAGCAATTGTTTATCAAGAAAAACTAGAAGTAGTATTAAATATTTGTCATTAATTTGCTGCGGCATACTGAGTTAAATATTTTATTAGAAGATCCCTATCTATATCAAATTATCAGATTGGCCCCTGGGGGTGGGGGATTGTAAATAATGGAGTAAAGCAGCAGTAAATGTGGTAGTGGAGGTAAACACCAACAGACGTCCATAACGAGTAAAAATAGGACATCTTCGTCCTTGACAGGTCATTTTGCTGCTCATTTCGACGAAGGGTTTGCATTACAATGTTGCAAAAAGGTTTCCAGTTCAATGAGTTCACCTAGCTCGCCTGGGCGTCTGAGGGTACGTGCTCTCCCTCGCGTAACCAATAACAAATTTAATTAGGGATAGGGGCGGACAAGGTTTACTGAGCGTCGTTTCCAACCCTTTAATAAAGCGCTTCGGCAATATTCCGTATGTGCTTGGCTCTTGACGGCTCAAAATCAAAATACCACCTCATTATTAAACGACAGGCGATGCATTAAAGGCGAACTGTCGTTGTCAATACCAATGGAGAGAGACCTCCTTGACAGGTGTATTTCTCAAGAAAAACTGCTACAAACCAACAGAAACCCTAAGACCCTAAGGTGGTAGAAATTCTCAAGCGCGTATTCCTTATAAAAAATGATTTATTGTAAAGCTAAAGGGAAAAATAACATGTCAGGTTAACTCCAGTTTTACTCAAAATTTCCATTAATACCAACTGACGTCCTATGACATGACATCAACTGACGTCCATGTACAGTATGTCCAACTCCTACGATGCTATGGAATCATGCAATTCATTTCAAAGTTTTAATTTAATAGTAATTCGCGAGTTAAATATATTAGATAATATCTTAGCGAAAACAAAAAGGGTCTTTAATTCTCTTTTAAATGGAACTAGTGTCTGTTTAGTACAATTCACTATAACTGGAACTGGTTAGAGACTCCGTTAGAGAGTATGGATCATTGTTTTTATTTAAATTGTTGTACGTGCAGTTCAGTTCATCGGTTGTCATAAAAAAATATTATTTTCTATTTACAAAGGAACTCAATTGTGCTTTACTAGATCGCTTATTACAATGTGTTGATGCCATTCAGTTTGATTAATTAATTCACTCAATTGTTCATTATTTAAAAAATAATTAAAACGAATCATTGACTCCGGAAAATGAAACCTTGATAAAAAATATTCCACAAAAGTTAAATGGATTGTGCTCATCACGAAACAAGTATTTGCAAACAAAAAGTAAAGAGAAATGCAGGTTTTTATTTTGAACATATTTTTTAGTGAGAAGGAGATGGGCTTTTCCTGTGAACCGCAATGCAATGCTACTTTGTGTGATTGCATGTCGTAGGGGGCAGCATGCCGTAGTTGCATCGAATAGGCGACAGGTGGCACAAGCGACAAGATCACTGAATCAGAAAAAAATGGCGGCTTGCCCCGCGAAGTATTTGAATAGTATTACGATTCTTTTTTGTTGCTTGAATATTAGTCTACACAGCATCAATGAAGATATTTTCATATGTCAAAGAAAACGAACAACGTTAAGTTTCATTTGAGTAATTATTTGATTTGTTTGAATTATAGATTTTCTAATTTAAGTGAACCTGTTTGATAAACTGCGATATATTTTTTCCTTTTTACGGCTAAAAACTCTTTAAAATTTTGAAATTTACAAGGAATTAGTCTTGAATGGACGGTGTCAATTGATTTTAATACTAATCTGTTCGAAAATGGCATTAATAGTTGAATTACTGTTAATAAATTGATTAATCATTAATAATTAAATTAAGTGATCGATAACACAGAGCGAAATATGCACTCGCAGACCTCGAAAACCCTGCTTTTTTAGATCGCAGAGATATTCTATTGATAAAATTTCTCTAACATTGATATCAGTGAAATGCCACATAGTGAATGCCACAAAATGAAATCGCAAATAGCGATTCACAAGAACCGCTGGTTCTTCCATTTTCCATCGTTGAACGATGAGTTGCAAAATACTGGCGTGACGTCATACGTGCATCAATCGTTGTGGAAAAATATAGGAAGCGCTGCTTGATAACGCGT
The DNA here is from genome assembly GCA_033995665.1 of Melogona broelemanni. NCBI lineage: Eukaryota > Metazoa > Arthropoda > Diplopoda > Chordeumatida > Chordeumatidae > Melogona > Melogona broelemanni. The sequence goes on from JAUJYS010001881.1 coordinate 5,984, forward strand.
ATATCTCACTTTTTAAAAATAGTGCGTAGTTATTTGAAAACGTCTAGCCCAGACGGTATTGCAACCGACTTCGGTGCGGGCGGTCAAAAGGGTTCGATTCCCAGCCCAGGTTCTCGTTTATTCAATTCTGGGGTACCGGTGAAAATGTGTCCCACCATTAATGTTCCTTCGAGGCGATTGGAGGGGTACAGAATCTCCTGCAGTGCTATTCCCTGCAGTAAATTAAACAGAAAATAATAATAAATAAGTTTTTGAATATCCCTCCAGTAACTCAAATCATTGATAATTTTCGAAAATGTTCGATAGTTTATAGTATCGCGCATCACAACTACAAGATAAAAGATGGTCGTTAGGGCGGTTACGTGATATTGTTTTACCTGTGCAAATTTGATTTCCTCGATATCAGCGATGGCGAAATTACGCCAGGAATTACTGATAACGGCAAGAATCTTCGTTTATCTGTTCTGCATCGTCACATTTACAAACGGTATGCTCTTCAATCTATCCCATTATTATAATTTCTCGCATTTCTCGTAGGCCTACCTGTACATACCTGTAACCAAGAGTCTAGGCGTGGCCCTTAGTGTGCGTTTGCATTGACCCGCGCTTTCGTAGCCTCTCTTAACCTGGCAAAAATATCTTCCGGACGTATAAAAATAGTAAAAAGAATTAGGCTTGGACAATTTAAAAGTTCTTCTTACAGGTGTGCCGAAACTTTCAACCACTCCCAAAATGTAATTGACAAAGTTAAACCGGGAGCGTTGTCGTGTTGCCACACAATGGCAACAACTTTGAATGATTGTTTTTTAAAATATCTCGACTGGAAAATAATTTGGACGATCGTTTTACATTGATGTTTTTGCTAATGTAGCCTTAAAGGGAGTGGGAATTGGTGAAAAACGATTTATTTCATGAGTCACCACCATGAGTCATCGCCAGTGGTGTCCAGTGGTGGTGTTCATGCTTGTAGATGCATTTTTTTTTTGAGCATCGGAAATTAAAAATATGTTCTTAAAACGTACATCAAGAAATTTGCAACCCCCCAACAGAGTATTGAATAGATCACTATTTTCACCAGCACTCTGCCAAAATCTTGTGCTATCTCCCTCCCTGTCTCTTTCAAGTCTCCCCAGCGGGTTATTCGTAGCTGGACAGCCTGCCCTAATCACCCCCCTTTTAACTAACCTTCCCTAACTCCCATATTACGATTATTACGTAAATCGCCAGAATGCTCAGCGCGGCGATCACATGAATATAAAACTTGAATTACATCGAAATGTCGTCAAGTACATGTGGTTTTTTTTTTCGTCTCTACCAGGTCAGTTCATCAGTCGACCCAAAGATGTGGTCAAGTGGTGCGCGGTGGGCGACTTCGAGCACAAGAAGTGCGAGGATTTTGCATCGGCGGTCAAAGCCAGCGGTCAATTCGACATGGCGCTCAAATGCGTGAAGACGTGGAGCAAGGACGAGTGCCTGGCCAAGCTGGACTCCTTCGAAGCCGACCTGGTGTCACTGGACCCGGGCGATGTATTCGTGGGCGGACGATACCACAGTCTCATTCCCATCATGGTGGAAAAATACGGCCAAGGTAATAAAAATATCAGATTTTGCTTCAAAACTTGTAGAAACATCAGTTCATACTGACTCTACGTTTGGCTAGAGTAAAATTTTGTTCGGGGAAAAATCATCACCCAGGTTTTGACAGAGCGTGATCAGTCTTCTCGTGACGTCATTAATCAATAATTCGATTGATCAGTCGAAAAAGTACTGATGTCAATAAATGTGACATGATCTATTGGGCAGTGAAATAGGGATTTTACCTTTCTCGGGCATTTTACCCAGATGATTGGAGGACTGCGTTGCTTTAGTTATATATCCTGAGGGATCATGCGACTATTTTCTATCTTGTTGCAAGTGTTTCGACTTCAATATTGGTCTTGTTTTGGGTGCTCCTTTCAGCGGCCGAGTCGTCCTACTTCGCGGTGGCCGTCGTGAATCGGTCTTCGCCCATCCGCAGTATCGATGATCTGCAGGGCAAGCGCGGCTGCTTCCCGGGTGTCGGACAGCTGGCCGGGTGGGTGCTACCCATGGCCCAGCTCCTGCGTACGGCCAAGATGCCGGTCACCGACTGCAACAACCTCCTCAAGTCCGCTTCCGATTTCTTCGGTGCCAGCTGTGCACCCAACGCGCTCATTGACAAGTACAACCCTAAAGGTAAATTTCGCTCGAGCATCCACCATGTGTGCAGGGTTCGATTCCCGGCTAGGGCTTTCCTTATTCGACATTTCGGGGTACTGGTGAAAAATGTGCCCCTCCATACAATTTTCTTTCAATGGGATTTCGAGGAGGTAAAGACTCATGTCGTGATTTTTACTTCAGTGATGGCAATCGTCGATTGCCAAAAATAAATAAAACAACATAAGGCATAAATCTAGATTTGGTGGAATGAGACAAACTGCGTTGAAACGTGTTGCAAATTGAAGATTTTTAAAGCAAAAATTTGAACATATCGTTCAACAATTCCATTGCCACTTTTTGACAAAGATTGTTAAGGTTTCAATCGGTGAAATCAATTGGCTCAAAATTGTAAATATTTTAACGATTTGTGCGTCTTCAAAAGGTTAGCCTGAAAGATTTGACTTGAGTGAAACACATAATTGCATATATGATCGCAAGCAGCGCCTAAACGGCCATCGAGGCAACTAAGTATTTGAGGGATTAGACATTGATAATTTTTGTGGGCACGTTGTAACTCTACCATACGTTTTGGTGCTGCATCTCCGTAGGCGACAACTCCCTGAGCCTGTGCGAGCGCTGCGGCGTGGATCACGACACCAAGTGTCTGGACTCGGACATGTTTGCCGGATTCGGCGGCGCCTTCCGCTGCATGCTGGGCAACCGCGGCGACATCGCCTTCGTCAAGCACACCACCGCCGAGGAGATGTCGCGCAACCCGCAGCTGGGCGTCAATCTCAACAACTTCGAGCTGGTGTGCCCGCAAGGATACAGTCGGGCGCCGCTCTCCGGCTACAAGACGTGCAACTGGGGCGAGGTGCCGTCGCACGCCATCATGACTTCGTCGGAGGCCACGCAGGAGATGGTCAGGAAGTTCCAGAATTTCGTTCGGGTAAGCATTTGCGCGCGATTTCAATCGTTTTCGAAGATCACTGTCTGTTCTGTAGCTCTGCTCGGTGCCTTCATGGGCTCGAAAGTTCGTGCCGGGAATCGAACCCGGAAGCAGCGCACCATAAATATCGCTGGAGAAGGTGCAATAGGACGTAATACTGAGTTTCAAAATTCAATCAGACCTTATTCATTTTAGTTTTAATATTCTACCACATTGTTTTACAAACTTATTGACTCGCGGAGCACTTTTTAGAACCAATTTCAATGGCGGAGCCCCTTAAGCCCAATGTCTTACAAGTTAATGGTGCTTAGGAGAAGTATTAGTTGGTGTCCAGGATCCGCTTCGGAGTTCCTGGGAAATATATGCGGAGAAGATTAGCTGCTACGTACAAGTACTATAAATGACGATGTGCGGCGAAATTTGACTACTAGCCAACTACAAACTTTTTTTAAAGGAAAAATTCCCCTCTAAATACCACTACAGGAAATCATGTACCCCTCGTGTTGCTTAGGTAATATGTGAAGGGCACATTTTCATAATACCCTGTAAAGAAGAGCTTGCGCCGGGAATCGAACCCTTCACCGACCACACCGCATTCGGTTGCAATACCGACTGGGCTAGACGAATCGTACATGTAAAACTAAGTACTCAACTTCACCTGTTTTGCAGACCGCCGTCCATCTGTTCGGAATGACCGGCCAGTCGTTCCGTCCGCAGAACTTCCCCAACCAGGGTCCGCAGTTCCCCCAACCCAATCGTCAACCCAACACGCCTTCGGGCCAGCCGGGCAGCACCAACTTCCGTCTGTTCGAGTCTCAGGGGCGCTACGGCCTCAACTACAATCTGCTGTTCCAGGATGCCACCACGCAGATCGACGATATCCCAGAGGGCAAGCAGACGTTCAAAGACTACCTGGGTGAGTCTTGCGGTGAACCAGAGAAGGCCGTCTAATTTTGTTGCAGACATTAGAATTGGGGGGTGGATATTATATGTTGCATACATTGACATTAACTGAACAATGACGACGTCTAGGACGCCGACGAGAAAGGACGTCTTACAGAAGTTCTTTCTCGTCGGCGTCCTAGACGTCGTCATTATCATAATACGAGATCTTTCTTTTCACAACTGTTTTCGGAATTTGTTTTTCCGTACTTCAACTAAGTTGTTAGAGTAACTGAACTGAGTTGTTAAGAGTATAAATTTAATATGTATAGAGCAATTGACATTTGCTGGGTAAATTGAAGATTGTAATTAATATTATTATTTGTTTTTTGATATTCTATAGGCAAGGTAGAGGATATTATCTTGGAGCTGCGTAAGTGCCCGATTGAGTCTGTTAAGCTGTGCGTAGTCTCGGACGTCGAGATGACCAAATGTATTCGAATGAGAGTAAGTGCCGCCACCATTCGTAGAAATTGTTAATTAAATTACTAATTTTGAGTAAATTAGACTTAGAAAGGGTCATTGCTAATCCTATCGTGATGTCTTGCAGACGGCCATGCGGGCGCAATTGTTGAAGCCGGAGCTGGTGTGCTTCCGCGGGAAGAGTCAGCGGGATTGTATGGCTTCTGTACGGATGTCATACGCTGATCTCGCTGTGCTGGATGCTGGAGACGTGTACACTGCTGGAAAGTAAGTGAAAATTTTGTATTTTTTTGGTCAAAAGATCTACTAAAAGTCACCTTTTTATTAAAACAAGGCATGTTTGCCTACAAAAAAAATTTCTTCACAGTCACAGGCTATCTCTTAATTATTAAATGTTTATTATTATTATTAAAAAAATATTTTTTCCACCCTGGATTCAATTTAGATTTCTATCTTATTGGTTGACTAACTTGCATTTTTTTGTCTCCTCAAAAGGGAATTTGGACTAATTCCCATCCTGGCTGAGCAATACAATCTGGACGGCACCTACTACTACGCGGTGGCGGTGGCCAAGATCGAAGACCCTGACACTGACCTACTGTTCGTACGAGGTAAGCACAAACGTTTCATGCGAACTACTTAAATCGGAACAGTTTAACTATAAAATTCGGAGTCGTTTTAATGCAAAATGCAAATTGCTTGACAATCACCGATTCTTTACAACTAATACCTGTCGGACTACAATCGCTCATTCTTTGTGGCTCTTCTCCCACTTAAATTTACCCCCCAACCACAGGCAAGTACAGCTGTCACACGGCCATCGGTTCGGCGGCCGGCTGGGTCATGCCCATCAACTTCCTTCTCAAGAACAGCCGTCTACGAGACTGGGGCTGCGATGGAGCGCGTGCCGCCTCAGAGTTCTTCCAGAAGAGCTGCGCGCCCGGTGGCTTGTCGGCCGAATATAACCACGGCTGGCGTCAAAACAACCTGTGTGATCTGTGCCACGGTACCGGCGACGCTGTTTGCCGCCGCGACCACTCCGAGGACTTCTACGGCTACACAGGCGCCTACCGCTGCCTGGTGGAGGGCGGCGGCCACATCGCCTTCGTCAAGCACACCACCGTGCTGGAGAACGCCAACGGCAACAACCTGCAGTGGTGGGGCCGTAATCTCCTGTCCGAAGATTACGAGCTGCTCTGCCGCGACGGATCCCGTAAACAGGTGCACGAGTACGCGGAGTGCAATCTGGGTAAAGTGCCGGGTAACGCGATAGTGGCGCGGCCTGAGTACGGCGACGGTTTCACCCCGCCCGCTCTCGATTACTACATCAATCTGTTTCTGTACGCTCAGCAGTACTACAGCAGTAAGAGCGGGGAGGAGTTCAAGTTCCAGATGTTCCGTTCCGATTTTCCCTACCGTGATGTCATCTTCCAGGACGCCGCTCAGCAGCTGGTGCCTATCGAGCCCGAAATGCGTAATTATCTGGACTATTTGGGCTACGACTTCGTGCACGCCAAGTTGGCCGTTGACTGCACGGCTGGTGGCAGCACCGTGGTCGTCTCGCTCGTCGCGGTGTTCGTGGCCGTCGTCGTTCCCTTGGTGTTCCACTGAGCCCGAGCATTGTGGCGAAACACACGGCGTTGTGTTTTGACGTCACCACCACGTGACTTTTGTTTTCTCTAGCAGGTAGTCTCTGTACAAATGCGGAAAAACACAATATGGTCGAAATTGTTTTTTAGAAACTAACAGATTTTGATCACTCGAGTGCGCCATCTAGCAATGAAATCCGTAAACAAATTCGCCCATAAGCTTAGATATACGAATGAAAGTACAATTTTTATTTTTATACCAGTAATGGGTGAGCAACAATTCCCGAATTGCTTCAGTTTTTCTTTTAATTTTTCAATGATCCTATATATTGTAAAAGAGTTTCCGCCATTTTGTGCGCACAAAATCCTAAATGTCCACGCTGTGACGACATAATGGTAGCAATGTTCGAATGATGTCTGCGAAAGTGCTGCCTGTAGTACATCTGACGGGCTTAAGCGCTAGTTTAATATGAAGTTTGCTTTGATAATAATGAAAATTAAATTAACTAGGAACCTGTTCGCTATCTCACCATATCCGCTAGGTTCGTTATTGCGCGACTGTTCTATTTGTACCGAGACTATCTGGCTCCAGAGAACCTCAGCACGTTAGCAGTCACCCTGTCCGAAAGGCGGGGAGGCAATTGCAAGTTGTGCAGCAATTATGCGTCCGAAGCCATCGCAAAGCTGTTTCATGTGGTTATTGTTACGGGGATTCATTATTGGCCAGTCGGGACATATATCCTCGTGGGAGTCTAGCGCAGTGCCTACAATAGAAAATCAAGATTTTGTAGATCAAATGTCGTTCGCGTTGATTGGGTGATTTTTATATGACCTTATCTTGTAATTATTGACCGTCCAGAAATTGAGATTTCAATTTTTTTATACACTTTTATTATATACTGTCTCTTGCAGTCGGGGGCTGGGGAAATAAATTCTATTGAATGTTTGATGATTGCCCCTGGATATTTCGATTCTGATTCACGAATATACTAAAATATGTTGCATAATATGGATGGAGAAAGCTGGACAATGAAGTGGACATAATGGCAGGGTCTTAGGGAGATATTAAAACATACATTTCTATTTTATTTTATAGACAGCTATCTTGTATTCAACTCGTTTATGTATGGGGGGTTAAGTCAAAGTAATGACATACCAATAAGTTAGTTGAGAAATTAAGTTGCACCAAGGCTAAGTATTGCGGGCGGGTCACAATTGGGGTCACGATTGTGCCTCATCGTAGTTTTTTTCCTACACGTATTGCCTTTTGCAGTCATTTGACCGGTCAATTTCCACTGTTCGAAAGAAATGAGCGATTTCGCATGTATTGAAACGATCGGAATTCATTTGACGCGAAGTTTTTATTTCTTAATATCTGATTTTATGATCTTTTATGACTGTCTCGAATGGGGAGATGAATTTAGTTTATCTCTTTAATGTTTAGGGAATCCGTTTTAATAATGGAAATGATAAGAAATTATGTAAGTGCATAGAGTTTTTAGATTTGCAGTGATCGCGATCAGTGCCTATTATTCCGTCCATGTATCTCCCCTCTACAAAAGTAGAGAGGAGAGCTTTATCGTGGTTCGTGTTTCGTATTCAGTCAGCTTTATGGTGTTGATGTCATTTTGACGATTACATGAAAGTCAGAAAATCTCATGGTAAGAATTTGTTTACGTTGATATTTCTTCACCAGTTAGTTTGATAGTTTTTTGTATTTTATACTTCTTTTTCACAAGGACATTCGACTCTGTACATTCCATTTATTCTCCGCTCATTTGAAACAAGTCTATATGTTAATATTTGCCATTTACATTTTTTTTTTATTCCGGATCACTGTAGTGAATAGCACTACAGGAGGTTATTCTACCCCTCGTGTCGCTATGGCAATGTGTGAGGGGCACATTCCAGTACCACAGGATCGAATAAACGAAAGCCTGCGCCGGGAATTGAACCCAGGACCCCCCGCTTAGTAGACTGTGACCATATCCATTGAGCCACGGGGGCCGCACAAAGTTAGAATATTAACACACGATTGAACTGTAAACAAAACTAGCACGTACTTTCTTAATATCATATCGCAGAATATTCTTCATGTAGGTGGGCATCTCCGTAAGCAGGGTGTAGAAACCCCAGTTCTGGCAAAAGTGGGCCACAATGATGGCCCACATGGGCAGTGACGTCAGCACGTACTTCCACGGAACGCTAGGTGACTGTCCAATATATAAACATCATTTTAAATAAAAATCCGCGATTAGTAACGAGATCTTCCTAAATCTCACCGCACAGATTTGAGCAATACAGACAAATTCAACAAAAATCTCTGGAATTGAAAATCTCAATTCTATAAACTGTTTAGGAGATGTTACCTTGACGTTAGGCGAGCAGTTGTTGTAGCCCAGGCTGTTGATAATGAAGCTGCGCTCGCGCTCCGAGATTCGCGGGTGACGGAGCGGACTGTCGTGAGCGAAGTAGGCCCACGCCACGAACCACAGAACGCCGAAAGAACCTGCACCAAAAACAAATTGAAATCACTGTCGTGAATATCAAGCAATAAAGGAGTTATTTATATAATTTATTGTTTATTTATTTATTGTCATTTATATTTTTTTTGCGTACTATTCGATTATTTAAAAAAAAAATTCAATTCTTAAAGAACGGTCGTCGTAGTTTAGTGGTAGAGCATCCGCCATGTGTGCGGTGATCCCGGGTTCGATTCCCGGCAAGGGCTTTCGTTATTCGATTCCGAGGTAAGGGTGAAAATATGTCCCTCCTCGATTGCTGAAGCGATTAGTGGGGTACAGAATATCCTGTTGTGCTATCCATTTAATTGATGACGATCATTGATTGTCAAAAAAAACAACTTAATAAAATAAATCTTTTTAATCAACATTTTCGCTTTTCAACCTACCGAAGAAGTAGAAGACCGTGGGCCATCCTCCGTCGAACCCATACTCACACAGCAACCCGGAAATGGGCAGCGCCAACACCGTCCCCACCTGACATCCTGCAATTTCATCCCGTACAACAAAAATTATTCAACCAATCGGTTAAAAGAGCAAAAACAGAACAAAATTCAATACGAAACAATTCGAAACCGATCAACTCTTACCGGTGTAAACGAAAGTAGAAATTTTACTCCTCTCAAACGGCAAACACCATTTTGCCAACATAACGTGCATAGCCGGAAAAGTCACACCCTGGAAAAAAATATAAAATTTTATTTCAACAGTTAAAAGAATCAATTTGAAGCGAGGTTTCTTCATCAATAAGGATGGAAACGGCAACGATTGAGATATACGAGTTTATTGGAAACACATAACCTCCTTAGCAATCTCATTTCCAATCTCATATATTATCTTTTACAATCTCATATGCTGTTTTCAAAACTTTTTGGCTCGCGGAGCTCTTTTTAGAACCAATTTCAATGGCGGAGTCCTTTAGAGGCTACCAATTTTAATAGCGGAGCCATATTTAATAAAAGTTAATGGCATTTAATTATCTATTTTATTTCCAGGACTAGCCGCGGAGCGCAATTTGGGAAACGAAGACTTAATGCGACGGCGCGACAATTTCGCCATCTAAATCTAAAACTGAAAGTAAACTCCCCGTGTGCCTACCTCTCCCAAACCTTCCAGCACGCGAACGGTGATGAGACAGGGAACGCCGAGGCGCGCGGCCAACGGCGTGAGCAGCGTGAAGACGGCCGTGCACAGGACCCCGCAGCCGAACAGCCACTTGCCGCTGAACATCTCGGCCAGGCGTCCGCCGGGCAGCTGGGTCACGATGTAGCCCCAGAAGAAGGAGCCGAGGATGATGCCCTGGGTTCGCTCATCCCAGGCGAACTCTCCCTCCTGGAACAATGGACAAAACGAACGGGTAAAATTAGTTCTAAGCGATAAATTCAACTTTTCGTGATTTTAATGACTCTTTTACAAGTACATTCAAACATGTGCGTACAAGATGCAAATTGATTTTCAAAACATATGATAATTTCACTGACTCAGTCAATGTCATTTTTTTTTTTTTTTTTTTTTTTTCTTTAAAAGT
>JAUJYS010001882.1:0-16112 GCA_033995665.1 Melogona broelemanni
TTAAAAAAAAAAAAAAAAAAAAAAAAAAAAAAAAAAAAAAAAATGTAGCTAATGGACCCTGGTGACGACTCGACCAGTCTGTTTCTATGACATTGACAGTGGCCCCAAGCCCAGCTCGCTGCTCGGGCATGTACTCGGTCCGCGCGAAGGGTCGCGTCGGGCCGTCAATACACATCGCTCCTTCCGCGTGACTCCCGTGTGTCTAACTATCCATACACCCCCCCCCCCCCCCGTTCAATCGAGCGAAGCAGATACGCGGAACTGTCACGTCGGATTTGATTCCCGTCTTGCACGGTGCGATTCCGCGCGTAAAACCCGACCCTCAGCCATGAACTTGGGGGACAAAACAAAAGATATAGCCACGCCACGAGATTTAAAGCCAACTGAAAATCAGCATAATTCTCATCAATCTGAGTTTCAACCGATAGGAAAGAAAAACTAGGAATGAAAAATCAGCTATAACAAAAAATAAAATAAATAAATAAAAATCAGTTATGACAAAAAAAAATCCGAAATGAAAAATATCTGAAAAAAAAAAATTCTTGAAAAAAAAAATCTTTTCTTTCTGCATTTTTGTGTTAAAAGAGTTTGCAAGTTAATTACTGTATTTTCACCATATGTAATTATTATTTATTAAATTTAAAGTTCAAGTTTATTTAGATGAGCATAATCTCTCATTACATCATTAGTGATTAATTTTGGACAAGCAGTGGCAGTGCGGAAAAGAGAGTCTTCAAAATTTCACGCCAGTTGACCTGTGACGTCACGTTCAACGATTAGGAAGAAAGGGAAGCAGCTCCGTGAGTCACGCGCGCCAGAATTGTCGAGCGCCATCTTGGTCATGTTTTACTTCACAAGTTCACATCGTCGTCATTGGAAAATAAAACTACAAACAACTTGGACATTGCGTGTCTTCTGTTGCTGCCTGCAGAGGTGGAAAAAGAGATTTCCCACTTCGGGGAAGAAGGGCTTGTGGAGGGTGGAGACCAGAGATAGAAAGGGGTGGGGAACTTGGATCTGGAACAGGCTCGCGAGTGTGTCTCATTAGCGAGCGATAGAACATTCATGAGTCGTCGTTGTCGACTTCATGGCCGACAGGAGGAATGGAAGGATCGATATCTTCTTGAGACCCCTGTGCAATCGGTTCACAACCTCTTTCATTTATTTTCATGGAAGGGTTCTCGCTAAGACTCACCCTTCCCTTTCACTTCATCCTTGGTACATCTTGGGAAGTCAGAACTTTCAAGTAATGATACAAAATGATCAGGAAGTCTTCAAGTAATAAAATCCTTCTTCAAGTAATGATAAGGTGATAATCATTAAATCTTCAAGTAATATAATCAGAAGTCTTCAAGTAATGATCAAGAATAAAATTACAAAAGCATCAACAAATTGCTTCTTAAAATCTAAAAATAAAATGACTTTGCCAGGTTTAAAAGCAAAAAAATCATCAGTAAATTTATTTTTGTTGCGAAGACCAAAACAATATTTTGTTAGGTTTTGGTACATTTTCTTCTCACGGAATAATGAAGCTTGATTTTTTACAGATTGTCACGACAGACTTTTCAAACAGTCAGCCTACGCTTTCAAAACTTCTTGCATCACTGATCTGATGCCTCAAAAACGAGGTGCTGAAATATTTATTACGTCTGAATTTTCCAACGCTCCCAAGAGCACCCTGCGTCTCGAGAGTATAATGGGGTCCACTGGGTGCTCGAGAGAAGAGGCTCGGGGAGACACACACACACACACGGAGGGATACAAAGGTGGAGGGGGTGGTGTGAGGGGGGTCATACGATCCGCCTCTGTTCCGTAATGACCCTGCTCATCCATAACCTTCCTTTCGTGCGCGGATGTGTACCGTGAAATTTAATCAAATTCTCTTTGGAGATTCGGCGAGCCAACAACGGATGCTCGTCGGAGCGTGGCGGGATCGGGATCGGGGTGGCGTCGTCGGCGCGTCGGGACTCCCCGGTACCGCCATCGCCGTTGTCGCCCGTTCGGCGAGAGAGACCAGATTTTGAGAGAACGCGCGCGCGCACCACCACTTGGTATATCAGTGGTGTGTGTATTGAGGTCCACGCACACGCACACAAAAGGAATGTCATCTTCGCCCCCACCCGTGCTTTTGGCAGGGATTATAGCTCGGGTCTCTTATTTTTTCACGTGCTGGAGCACACTGTTAAGACGCATTCACTATTTTTTTTTTAGGTTTTCTTAGCATCTCTACAGGTTAGACTTGAGCAAAGAAGGGAGGAAAATGCTCACATGCCTTTTTTTTTGTGCGGGCGCATCTTCTGAGATGCGCTTCCTTATTTTTTCTCCTTTTCTCCAACCACTTCCTTCTCGCCCTGTACATCAGGTGGAGGGAAAAGCCTGAATTTGACCTATCTCCACACCAGTTATTTAAAAAAAAATCCAGCAATAAAATAAGCGAATGTGCTATAATCTTTCCACGGTGGGGCTACGTCTCTATAAACGACCTCTGACTCAAGTTTTTACTTTTAATTTTGTTTCTGTTATATACTAGTACAATAATTATTAACTAAACTGAGGAAATTGGACATCAACGTTTCCATCACAAAGCTCTCCCAATCAGCGACCTGGTAATAGTACCTGGCGCCTAAGCCTCCCACTTAAGTTGGGATCTTTAACGTATACCAGTCATCGTACAGACTTGAGCGTACACTGTTAAAAAAACCAGCAAGTTTAAGCACGATATTTACACTTGCACATGTGTACATTTTAGTATTCGACCTACAATTGGTGCCTTAAGGCCAGAGTATCTGACATTGTATTATTTTTCTGCCTGATCGCTGTAGTTGCATATTGAAACCAGAGATCAGTCAAAAATGTGACCGACTCGTTCCATTCTCTATTGTAAATCCAGTTTTTTGTCCACCCAAGATCAGTTCGGACATGCGACGGACCCAGCACTGGCATGCAGTTGAGCATCGTGCGAAACATAATAGATGTCGAAGGCAATTCATTTCGGCTCACTTCATTTCAGAAGTCGTCCGTCCGTTCGACTCGGTTTTTAAGCGACCCGGGGGTGGGGGGGGGAGTTGAGGGTTGACGTTGGGCCCGTGGGCGAGGGAGATGTGTTTAAACGCACGCACGAATTGTGTAATAATATAACGCCACGGGTCTCAGGCGATTCCCATACACACACGGATATCTGCAAGAGGGTGGACTAATGTGGTGACAAGCGAGCGTCTTAAAGATGCCAGGTTTCGTTAGACGCATGACGGTAAGAGGAGGGGGTGCCCTTGGAGAAGAAGGGTGCTGGGGGAGCGATCACGTCACTTTTTACAAATGCCGCACAAGGAACAGTGGTTCCTAAAATTTTGGCCACGCCAGAGGCTTGGCATTGTGTGCATCAAGTCTTGCGCCTTTTTGAAAACCAAATAAATTTTAGTAACATAAATACATAACTAAAATAATTTTAAAATCCTATATAATTTAAATATTTAACTTATTGCAAAACAAATCAGTTACTTAAAAAGTAACTGATTACTTAAACTAGCGATATAACAAGATAATTAATTCATCAGGTTAACAAAATAGTCGTGAGGTGATCTTAGCGCTAAGTGTAACCTGATTTAAAAGAACCCCAAAAAATTATAATTTAAAAACAATTATAATAACTATTTGAAAAATTTAACTTCTCGCTATCGAACTTTAATACAACTGATTTATTTATATACAACTAGATATTTAAAAAAAAGCTGAATATTTAAATAATTAAATATTCAGCTTTTTTTTAAATATCTAGTTTGAAGACTACATCAAATTTGTCAATGAAATAGATAAAAAACGCAAATTCAAACGAGCATTCCTGGCTTCGCTTCTTTCAAAACATTTAGGAAAATGCCAGAACAAGCCTGAGGAAGACGACAATTTTATGTCGGCGACCAGCACCTCATTTTCTCAGGTACCCGGCGCGGTTGTCACGCGTGGACCATGCGAATTTGGTCCCCGCGTTTTGATTGATCGGCGGCGGCGACGCGGACACAATCTCGCCGCGTCAGGGTGTCCCCCTCCCTCCGTAGCCGACAACTCGCTGGGTGGCACTGTCATGTCATTGCTGAACTTACATCGGCAGTCGCTGCTTCAGATGCGCGTTCACTAACAAACAAACAACAGATCGACGCGATTGCGACAATTATTTTTAGAAGTCACCTGAACCATTTAAAATGCAGGCAAACAGATTCCCAATGTACTTGTACATTATTTTCTCTTGATTAACCTTTGCCGGAATCATTATGTATGCTTCGCAGGCTAGTCGTTTGCGATATAGGCTTGTTGTGCGTCGGTTCCGGGTTCAAATCCCGGAGAGGGTTATTGTTTATTCGATCCCGTAGGGTAAAAATTATTTATTACTGTTACAACTGTTTATTTTTTTTTAATTAAAAATTTTACGAGCAACATCTGTCCAAAAAGGGTTATTTCGTCCAATTAACGACATTGTATTAAAACTTGCAAATGCCTATTCTAATTTTTGTGATTTGAGTGTCGCCAATTCAATCGTCTTCACCCAACTCAGTTGTTCTCTGATTTGTCATCCCCAGACGAAATTTTTTTCCTGTATCTGCTTCACGGATGATGTTAAGGCTTGTTAATGTTTGTGATCATTCGAATTTTGCATGGCTACCCCTCCTCATCGGCAACCCTTTGCGCCGCGCTCTTCAAGAAAAGGTCATCCAATCTCCGTTCTCACATAGCCAACGTGTTAATATGTCCCATCCGGTGCAAGTGCACTTCCGAGGGCCGCTAATCAATTTTCGAATACATCAAACGACGAGCGACCGTTAGATCTTAACGGATTCGGCGCACATTGTCGCTCGATCGGAGGAGAAAAAGGTCTCCGCGCGACGAACGAATTATCTGGTAAACGGTTTGCCGCTGCTGTCACGCGTCCACATTAGCGGCACATGAATTCGCAGCTTCAAGTGTTGCCAGATGCGACATCTCGTGTGACCCGTTAAATAGGCGAAGATAGAGTATGCGCCGAGTTCCACCCCGCGCACACACACAAAGCTTTCACAGTTATTTTTTGCCAGTGTACGGCTAATTGCTCTCGGTGGATGGCAACTGCTTATGACTGTTGGCCTTGTTACACAGCAACTCAAAAATTCAGTATTTCTCCCCTCTATAGATTGTAGGATCGTATACTCGTAGGATCGCCTTGGAAAATACTAGGAGTCTTGTTAGAACATACCACCAAAGGAAGCTCTTTGTCAATGAATTTTTTATTTTAATTTACAAGAACTGTTGGGAATGTCACTACAGGAGATCCTACACCCCTCGTGTTGATATGGCAATATGACAGGCTTAATATGTTCACCACACGCGCTACGAACAATCACCTAAATCATGTTCACCAGTATTACGGGATGGAATCCGACCAGGGAATCGAACCCAGGACCGCAGCACAACATCCGATTGCAATACGACACGTGTAGTAGCTGGGTTTTATCCACATAACCCGAGAATATCGAATCATCACTTGACTCAGCCGAACTCACTACAGACCTATCAAGATATAAAATAAAGAATCCTTGACCAGGGATGGAAACGGCAACAGTTGCAGTGGACTTGTATTTTATTAAAAAGATACGAGTTTTACAATTTCTTAAGTACGTTTTTTAGGCCTAAAACAGTGATTTAAAAAACGTTATAATTAAGAGTGTGGCCTATCAAGAGCAACTGAAATTGAAATAATTAAGTGTGTAATTTGCGGAACAATTTATTCTAAAGAATCGTTCTCGTCAATTAAATGCCGACCACTCGGTACCGATCCGCTACCGATTTTAGAAATCGGTGATTACATTTAGGCGGGGAAAAAAACTCTGCAATATGGCGGCACGTTTTCGGCACCGACAGCTGGATTTGCGCCTTGCCTTGGTGGTGGTGGCGGGCGCATCATCCATTCCATTTTGGCACAAGCGTCGAGCCGTCCGACGACTATGTAGTCAGTGGGGCGGTCTCTTCTTGTTATATGGACAGGAAGGGCAAAAAGCAGGGCGGGCATTTATTTACACGCGCTCGGCATATGGGGGCGTGGGTAGGGGGGAACTAACAAGAAAAAAAGCGATACAACAAACACGGAAAGAGGCTGGATGACGCGCGGGAGTGACGCGAGAAAGGGGGGGGGGTGTTTGGAGAGAAATGGGACCCCGGGGGAGGGCACTGCCGGCGCGGCACTCAAAAGATCTAGTGTCGCGTCGTGGGGCGTGAGCATTCAAAACATAAACACCGAATTATTCGCGCAGCTACAAGAACACGTGTAATCGTCGGCAGACAAATAGCGTTGATGCTGCTGCTGCTGTTGCTGTCCTTATCCACGTGAGACCCGGGAGTTCGGTAAAAAGTCTGTGACCACCTTTCGAACCACACCAATAACCATAACATGTAAGAAGTATAAAAACACAAGGTACGCATAAAGTAAACCGCAGAGCGTTATTGTGTGTTTTTGATTTGTGCTCGTATACGTACTTCTTGAATATTATTATCTAAGACGAACATTAGATTACCAGAGACTGATCTCAGTCTGTCACTACAACTTATTTTAAGCAAAAAAATGTTGGAAACTATTGATCATTCCCAGGATATATATATATGCAAGAAGGCAAGCTATATAACACAAAGTATCTGTTGTAAATTTTGAAATATATTTTTTTACAATGTCAATTGGAAACAGCGCATATTCCCCGTTGATACGAAAATGCACGAAAAAGAACAAATATATTTTTTTAAAGTATGATATTGTGTTCTGTCGATCTCATGAAGACATGGGACCTAGACCCGAACACACACACAGAAAATGTGCCAGAGAAAAAGGAAACATCAACGAGGGTGGTGTTGGAAGCTGGAAGAGAAGTGGGGAGGAAAGTGGGAGGGGCGTTTAAAAAGGAGGGGGGAGTTCGCCATGCGTGGTGGGCGGCGTAGCACTTGGTGTCCTGCTGGTCAGACACGCGAGAGAAGGGGTAAAAGGGAGAGGGGAAATGGGGGGAGGACCTCGTAGGGTTAAGTTGCGTCGGCGGAAAATAAGGGGGTAAAAGTCAAACACGGTCGGGTTCTGTGTCCTAGCGAACAGGAGCGAGCCAAATTATGATTCTCTTGATCAAATTCAGGGATCCATTTTGGATGTTGGAGAGTAAGGGGGATATGAGATGTCGATATGGACACACCGGGACGTCGATGACCACTCGAAAGCGAGCTGAGGGGGGTCGAGCGCGGCTAATGAGGCCAATGGAGGGCAAAAAGGGTCAACTGACCGGTGGTCTTCACCCACCCTCCCTTCCTTCATACCCCATACGATTTAATCACATGCGCACATATGGAAGCGATATTGTATAAACAGTAATTGGGCCGAACTCCAGGCTTAGCTGCTTTGAACTCATATTGAACTAATGTTTTCTGAATTTTACATTGAACAAAAATCTTCAAAAAAAAAAAAAAAGAAAGCTTCACCATTATGTAGGATTAATTTTTTATGGTAGAAAGTGCAATTTTAATTCCATGAAATATAATAGACACCGAATACGTTATTGCATTTTTTTTTGCGCTGGGTAATTTTTGCATAACACGCTGTCAAACGTTTTCGCGAAATTCTAATGACTACATAACATAAGTATATATATGGTTTATTCAAGCCGAAATAAGTCGAGAATCGTTTTCGTAGGAATGCATAGACGAAGGAATAATCGAAACTATAGACTCTGGAAGTCTAACTAACTTTTAAAATATTATAAATCCACCAGGAAAACTAAACAGTGCGTATATGGATGAAAATTTTTGTCTTGCTTTCGTGTGTACAAAAAGGCAAAAACGTAAGCACGTCTACTTTTACACAAGGCAGTTTATTGTCTACGTTTATGCCAAGCATTGCATGCAAGTTTGCCAAGATAGCAAAAAAAACAACCAAACTCTAGGTAACTGATGCTGAACAATGCGGCAGCATAGAGCTAGAGCTGCATGTTGAAACAAAAGTGAAATGATGCGTTCATGCCAGTGCAATAGATGGGTACATGTATATGGTTGGAAGCAGAAATTAGCACCGTATTATTTTCTAAAGCACACGCACCGTAATCATATCACGACACCTTGCATGCACGCAAACATATGTTTTTATTGGTGGTATATATAGCTGTAAAAGCAGTGAGTATAACACTTATCTTTTCGATCCAATAAGCCTGCAAGCTAAACACGTTCGAGGGAGGGGGGCAATTCAAAATTTCCCTTAACTTGTCAGACCGCAGGAAAATATTACATTTCCAGGCAACAGAAAAGAATCACGTCCCACATAATAATATAATCGAAGTAATCAAGTTGCGCGAAATGTAGACCCGTTTTCTAAAAAAAAAAAATAACCAACACCTGTTATACCGGGAATTATTTATTGCTGGTTTATGTATTCATTTCGGAAGCGTGCAAGATCTAACACGGAAAATTTCTCCCCTATACAACATGCCTGACATACTTTTATGGACGGCAAAGTGAAAAAGGAAGGATTTGCCAATAGGCAATCTCAAAAAATGACCACCTGTGCTCGTGATGACCACTACGTTTATTGGTTCCATTTTTGGAGCCAGATCAGGAGTTAGACAAAATAATGCAAACAGATCTGTTTGCGCACCTTATAGAGCCGTTTCAATTATTTTGTCCAACCCCTGTACCTCTTTATAAGGAGGGACGTCGGCTGACCGTTACATCATCATAGCACGGGCACGTTTTAGTCGAAAAATATTCCGAATAGGCAATTATTCCTGGTCAGCGTGCACTGGCCTATAGGTGGAGCCAATCCGATATTTACGAGCATTCCAGATTCGAATGTACACTTTTATCATGTACCCAGCCTACACATTAGCGCACCGTGCATATGGCGCTAGTTTTCATTTTTCGAAGGCAAATTAGATTATCGCTGAAGTTGGCATTCGGCACCAAGAAACGACATTGTGGCCCAACTAGGTCCACATGTCACCATGTCACCGATGTCCACATGTCACCATGTCACCGATGTCCACATGTCGTCGAATCATAATTCGATGACTTGTCCTGCAGCTTCCGGAGTGACATCTTGCTTTCCCTCTTTCTGCAGTTCAGCCATCTTATGCGTGGTCGTCCCCTCCCTCTTGCTCCGCTATTTCCCAAGAATGAGCGCTTTTTCTAGGGAGTTGGCAGCCCGCATGACATGCCCAAAATACAGCAGCTGGTTTTTATGGTCCACATATCAGATAGGAACCATTGTACAGATTGCCCAGCTTACATTCTATTTGGTTAACATTTTCAATATGTAACCACAAGCAGTCCCGGAAGGGCATATAGCGAGGTCGAATATGTCCTATTTTTACCGCTACTAGGCTACTAGTTTTCTCTCCACTGAAAAATTTCAGAGGTCCCGGTCGAGAAATGAACCCGCGATCACGGGCATGGGAGGCGAATTCATTTTCCTTTAACATTTCACAATGCTTCGCTGTCCCGTACGTTGACCACGAACGCAGGCCATGCAGAGGTCATTGATGTATAGGTCCGCCATATACGTGACCGGCAGTCCCAACGCGGCAAAACCCACGCTGGATGCGGCGGAACGGGTGAGCGGTGGCGGCTGTAGAAGCTGACCAGTGTCCGCGACTCATTAGCATGTGGGACACGGTGCGCGAATAAACCTATATTGCGTGATACGATGTGAGGAGGCGTTGCGATCGCTGCCAAGCTGTTCTCGCGCGAACGCGAAAATTTATATGGCTTCGGCTTTTATTTTTTTTTTCGTCCAAAAATTAACTCCCAACGAGCGTTAGCTCGAAATTGAGCAAGTGGAGTTGTGTCCTCTTGAAACCCGACGTTCACATTCAACATGCAAATAAACAAATGCAGAGATCCATTTTTGAATTGCAGTTGAGACTGGGGGCATATCAAGCTTTCGAGATCACAGGCGCTGTCCTGATATACGAATTGCTTACTGAAAGCTGAGCGCCCCCGTCATAGCACATTTGAAATTTGTTCAATTGAAATAAGTGAATAGGATTGGCATGTGCTGAATTGTAATAAAAATGAAAAATAGGACCAGAATTTGCATATCGTGATAAACGGCTGCGGCGCCATCTTGGACCAATTCGAGGAACCAAAACACTCCGGAGATTTCCGAGGAATTAATTCATTGAAATGGAAACATTTCTGCGCCATGCATTATGAATGGAAACAACGCAGTCCTGAGCTCAAGAAGAAGCAACTGTCGTCAGTGATGAGCCACCAGACAGTGTGCAAAACCCATGCGGCGTAACATTATTTATGTGGCCAGTTTTTAAGCCCATATCATCGTCTATGCACATATTAGATGCGAACACACAGGGATCTCCTCGCTTGAAAAGAATAACAACGTGCCGCCATTAAAGCGTAAAAAAGTGGAAAGGAGAGAGAGAGAGGCCCACCAACGATAGCGAGGTTGGGCCAATTTGTCACGGTTTCGCAAATTTGCATACGAAATTCGAAATTCCAGAAAGGAGGACGTCCTCATGAAAAACTTGAAAGTGTTAAATGTACAATCATGAAAAAAGTATTTGTTTTTGCCGGTACATTTTTAGGAATATATTTTTGGCATTAATTTCATCAATTCACCTTGCTGAATAGATGAAATACTGAAAGCGATAAAAATAATTAGGTTAACATATTTTTAAATGTTTAAAAAATATTTAAAAAATAAATGAAAAAAATAAATGAAAAAAAAAGTTAAGCCAAAAAATCATTAGTTTCTCAATATTTTTTATTCATTTCTGGAAAAATCTCATAAAATTGGGACTCTTAATTTTTTTTAAATAGTTTTTAAATAACATGAATAAAAGCTAAGCCAAAAAAACAACTTAGTAATATTTACACTTAGTAATATTTACACTTAGTAATATTTTTTAGTAATATTATTTAATAATATTTGTTAGTAATATTATTTTTAAAACAAAAACCTGTTATTAAAATTAAATTTGTCTTCGATAATATTTGATTACGTTTAGACCTGTTTCACAAAGCAATAATTTTTTTTAAAATCCTCGCAACCCTAAAGATATTGTCAATTTTTAATAAGCCCTCCCCCTTTTTAATTCAATGGACTGCATTTTACGGTTTCGTATTTCCAAATACAGGTGGCGCTGCCACCAACCAGACTAGTTTATTTCTTAGGATAAGCCCAGCCGAGCGTATCTCTTGTACTAGCACGTGTGGGAATGACGAGCAGATTGTTCCTCGCCTGCCTTTTGCGTGTACCCGATATAATGAACGGTGTTGCATGGTGTGATGGCGTAAGTGTTCACGCACGACACCTGTCAACATGGCACCTCTATTAATTTTGATTAGAAAAAGATTGGAGGGGGTGGGGGGACTGGCTAGAGAAGAGTGTGAGCCTGTTTTTTAACGACACGTTCGGATGGAGCTTCGGCGCGGAGTCACAGCTCCGCGAACAATATCATCATCATTATAATGTAACGCGTCAATATATCTACAACACCATCGTTATTACATTACACTTTCGAGGGCGCCAAGCATGAATGAATGAATGAATGTAGGGTTGTCGGGGAAATTTTTTATAACCATTTTTCCTAATTCGTCGAGTGAGTTTGAGTGCGAAAAACTTCTCACCCTTATGAAGGGTTGCATTTATTGTATTCCCGAACATTGTACACGTTCAGGCTGCCATACCTACGATTTAAATTTCATGATCATTGATTAATTGAATGTTCCTTTAATGGTATTGATTTCACTTCAACTTGTCACTTCAACTTTAAAAAATTGAAGAAAAATTACGTGATTGAAAAAAATAATTTGTTCAAGGTGTAATTCATAATCAGGTACCCTATGAACATAAAATACCGATACAGTATTTTTTAGGTTTCTGCTTTACGAACAACTTGTACACTTTCTATTTTTGATGGCTCGAGATATTCTGATGTTCTTTGGAGCTTGGTATCTTCCTACATAACTGTACAGACCTGTCGAATAGTTAATAACGCTTCTATCTTTGCACAAGTACAGACCGGCCATTATATTTTCCTCGAAAATTCCATATCAATGCACAGGTTCCTATTCCCAATGACCATGGACGGCTCAATGCACGTTTTC
This sequence comes from Melogona broelemanni, assembly GCA_033995665.1. Taxonomy (NCBI): domain Eukaryota; kingdom Metazoa; phylum Arthropoda; class Diplopoda; order Chordeumatida; family Chordeumatidae; genus Melogona; species Melogona broelemanni. Next base: position 12,112 of record JAUJYS010001882.1, read on the forward strand.
TAGTTTTTAAGATCTTTTCGCAGCAGGCATGTTCGTTATCATGCTGAGCAAAGAGGGAATAAACAAAAAAAAAAAAAAAAAAAAAGGCAAGAAAGAAAGAAAACGAGAAAGCTGATAATAATAGTAATAGGTACGTTCGTTTGAGAGCAGCGAAAAATGTGTGCTATTTACGGCATTCCTTGTGAAGTATTCCGGCTACTACGTAAGCTTATTAAAAAAGTACTTGTACCGGAGTGCAGACGGTCCCGTATTACATAGTGGTGATGTGTGTGCCCATACAGGTTTCTCTGAACAGCCGCGCTCAGGTTTTTCCAAGAGCAATACTTCAGAAAACCTGCTGCAAAGGCATATATATACTGTCGTCTGATTATCAGATTACGAATGCAAAACATGAGTATACGTGTATAGAGGGGTGGGGGAGAATAGATGAACACGTTTTTGGTCTTACCGTGTAACCCCCTCGTCGCATAGAGCCATAAATAGCCCAGCTCGTTATATAGGCTTTATCTTCATTATTCTTATGGCATAGTCATTGTGTAGTAGTCGTCTCCTCGAGTCTAGCTAGCAAGCAGGTATAAACAACGTTTTTCTCTTAACGAGTGGATCCTAATTCTGAAATATAGCGAGTTGCGGTTTGGGCGATTTAAAACAATTTCTATTTGTTTAAAATAGTAAAAAGCAGAAGCAGCTGGCCTCCATTTCTGTTATGGGGTTTCGCAGAAATAATAATAATAATAATAAGGAACGGCAATAAATTTCGACGAGAGAGAAACAGATGAGAGTTTTTCTAGGAAGTTCTTATCGGTTACCAACAGTAGCTAGACTTCGAAAAAGCACTGATCCAGATGGCATAGGTAATATTCTCGAAGGAAATCGTTAAAACACGATTTTAAGTATCCAAAAAGTGTGGGTCGGTTGTATGACACAAACGATTTCCTGCATCTACCTTCTTAAATCATTTCTCAGAGACGCCAACGCGAAATTATTTATTGAGATTGGTTGTCAAAAAATACGACCGCAATATACGAGTATATAAATTTATTGAACTATGGGGGCTACGTTTTTTCTACATAAAAACCCACCGGGAAGCAACCAAGTATTTTTGACAAAGCTTCATATACCTAGGTAAGGATCTTTAACGTGCACCTGGCATCGTACGAGTACGAGTTCCACGGCTTTACTTCGATTCCGAAGCAAGCCTCGCTTACGAAATTTTCTCACCCGGAAAATTTATATGGTTTAACTTGGGAATTGAACCCGTGTCATTGGTATAGAGTAGTCCAACACGATAACCACAATGCCACACGGCACCTCTAGAATCACAAAATCGAATACGATTGATCGCGCAAACTCGAATATGTGCTCTAGCAGTACATATCTTTGGCTACTTGAGTATCGGACTTAAATCATGAATCTCTCTCCTCCATTGTCGAATCCCCCACCCACCCACTGGTCCGCCCCTCTCTATCCAAGTCGACAATAATACCCCCTTGTATAGCTAGGCCTATCAATGGCGCATGAACACGGAGGATTTTCGGCGCGCCCTCCAAAAAAGATCCTCGAGAAAAAATATCTTTGTAAGCTGGCAGCCCGGCGAAAAGAAGGTCAAAGAAACTTCGGGACACGATTCGGGGATTAGACCGGGATTTGGCCGGAGATTAAGGGATATGCTTGTTGACCTCTCCATTTTTTTATTATTTGAAAAACGGCTCAGCACAGTCACACTATACCACCAACCACCACTACCACATCCACCCACTTTTTCACAGTCTACGCGTAGCTGCTGCTGCTGCTGCTAACTACGCGATCAGGTTAAAGCCTACTTGTGCCTACTTTATGCTGTAAAAAGCATGCATAACGTTTACGCTATCCATACGGGATATACACAAACATGTGAGACATAGTAAACATCAGAATCTTGGGCAATTTCCTACTTTCAGTGGATTTATTATTTTGGTGATCAAGGCGAAATTTTAAGCTTTGGAATATATTCCCGAATATAAAATACCGCTAATATCTAAAATGCCTGTTTAAATCTCTTGGCTATATGTGTGACTAGATAGTTCTGGTAAAGTACAGTATGAAAAAAAATAAGTTGTAGAGACAGAAAACTCTATCTCTGCAGTAATCCAATGTTCGTCTTAGAGTCTTCTTATCTTAAAGTACAGTATGGTTTACAAACTCGTTGCCCATTAAGAGACTATCCGCATGTCACCAGAATTAATAACCATACCAGCACCAGTAAATTAATAAATTATTTTTTTCAACGAAAAATAAATAAAAATTGAATCAACGGGAATCCAAGCTAAATAAAATCAAGATTAATTTTTCGCATATTACGATTGCTGACAAAACAAGATTGCACTGAAAATGAGCTCTGGCTTGCCCCATTTCTCGCTTGTTGCTATATTTCATCTGCAGTAAATAAGAGTAGTATTCAATTGAATTACAGAGGCGCGCTTTGTAAAAGCAAATGCTCAATACTAACAAGGCCTGTTAAAACACAAGCACTCGTTGAGACTATTTTCCCCTCAAATGCATATTATAAAATGTTGCCCAAAAAAACAGATTCCCAACCGAACAAGTAACGGACACCCAACACATCTTCCGCCATCTTCAATTTAAGGACGATCGAAGGGTGGAGAACCTTAAATGGTCTCGTTGTGTTAACCTCAACTGACCTTTTGTGTAGCTGTAAAATAAGGCGACCGTTTTGTTTCGCTTTTGGGGGCCGCACCGCGGCGGTCTCTTCTTTGTGATGGATGGACCGCGTTCGAGCAGGGATGAGGGAGAGAAGTGTCCTCTCTCCCCCTTTTCTTAATTTTTGTTTCGGGGGAAATTTCTTACCACCCCTCAATTACTCGGCCTTCAACGACACTCCAAAAGAATAAGCATCTTGTTTCGATGAAACGAGAATAAAAGAGTGAGCCGCGACGAAAATGGAATATTCTTTGTCATCCATCCCATCGATAAATTTCAATTTGTATTTTTCAAACAGTTGCGGTTGTTACCCAAAAATCACAGGCCATTGATTTATTTCATTAGAGCCATTGCCTCCGGGCAACGTTAAGAATGTTCCTAATGAATGAATCACATCTTTTGTTGGCATTTCAATGATAAGTCATTGTGACCAATTGATGCCCCATTGAGTGATGCCAATTTTAGTGACATACGATCCCCATTGTTGAACAATGACGCAGATATGGAATTTTTACTTATGTTATATTATTCGCTTCAAGATTCAGAATTTCGCACACGAAAAAAAAATCAATGTGTTTTTAGTCTGGTCGCGTTTATTTTTTGGAGGTTAAAGTGAACGATCCCGTCAAGCCGCATTTCTCGTTTGATAACAACACCCCCCCCCCCAGCATTCGCGCATGCGCGCACAAATATTGGCAGTGAATCTCGATTGCAAATATCGATCGCGGTAGCGACGTGGCAGCGTTACATGAACGAAGAAACGCGGCGGCGCTCCAAACCGTGTGTAAGCGAAGCCGTGTCCGCTTCTGGCAAACCAGAACTACACTGTACATACAAGCGAGCGGTGAAACGGAAACAAGCGTCGCCAGGAAACAAAGCGGTGTAGAAATAGAGAGCAGTTGATCATAAACCATCCTTCTGAATAGAAGTAAATTCGTGGGACCGGTGCTTGTACTTTGTCAGGTGCACGTTAAATATCCCTACCTTGATCACAAACCTAGGCTAGGCGAAAATATCAGGTGACCCAAGGTGGAGGAGGATGTAATGACGCCTACCTTAATTCCTATTTTCCCCAGAGTGTGTCGACAGTGGAACTGTCCTTGGTGAAATAGGATACCTGTCATTTAATGGTCTGTTGACCCTCATCATTGGCTGCTTGCGGGTTCAAATTGTAAATAGGTTAATAGAGTGTCGTAGTAGAAGAGAATCTACGACGATAGGATGAGAGATCGGCGAAGTGAAGATCAAAAATATTAAAATGTTAATCACGAGACCGCGTGAATTGAAGACGAACGAGATCA
>JAUJYS010001883.1:0-16111 GCA_033995665.1 Melogona broelemanni
AAAGAAAAAACGAAGGAGAAAAGATGAAGTTCTTTTTTCTAAAAAGGAATCGCGATTCTTGGAATTGGATGTGGTGAAAGAGTCATTACTAAAAATGAAGATGGGCGGCTAAACTGAATCGTGTATTTCGTTCCAATGTCAACAAACGTTACAGTGGCTTGACCCAAGCTGTAATTCCCCCCACCCACCCTATTAAACCACGTTGATATTGTTACAGTGAGCATGTACCATCAAGGGTAAAATTATATGCAATATTTCGTGGGGGGAAAGAAAATATTTCGTCCAAGAAGTCAATAAAATATTGCGTTTGCGAAATTATTGTAAGAATACATCGTTGTTAACGAAACAATCAGCAAGGTTTCCGTGATACATTTTTTTTAAATTCATGATACACGTGTATAATCATCATTCATCAATCATAAAGTCATTGATATATGATTTAAAAGGTTTCTTTTTTAAAAAGTAAAAGATTTATACTCGTACGGAATATCAGTTTGAATGAGAAGTCATCAACAGCCAAGCGTCAACGACTAATTGCGTCACTTACGCGACACCCTGTAACATTTCGCGCGCGCGAACGCTAGGCCTAAACACGTGAGACAAACAGAAACAGTCATTAGCAGGCCATTAACACATCCCATTAAATTTGATTTTTTTTCTCCTCTTTCTCTCATGCTCCTCAATTTAACCGTCGCCCATCCCACCCCCTTCCACCAACGTGCGAGGATCTAAGATGTTCCCTTCCCAACTCCCTCGCCCCCCACCTCCCTAAAATTACAAGACCATGCGGCCAGCATGAAAGCAAAGAACTTTGGTTCCAGCAAACGAGATCTTGGGATGCTTCCTCCTCTCTGTAATGTCTGCAGTATGTATCTTCACGTTGTCTCTAGATAATTGGACTAACTTGACTGGATAATAAGCGTCAGATTGTGGCTTGAACTCATTTGGAGAGTTCACTCCCTCTTAAGCACTACCTTATGGGGGAATGTTCCTCAGTATCACTGCTATCCTTAGGTTACCATAGCAACTGGACAATCGTAACTGAGTGGATGAAAGGGTCAATGACTTTCTTTTTTTAATTTTCAGGTGTTACTTTTTTGCAAAGCAATCTTGACAACATGGTTTTTCTAAAACATATTGAACCACTGTGACAAGTCTAAATTATCATATTTAATTCGCCGGACTTTCTCTTTGAAAAGGACGGTAACTTTTCGACATCAAAGTCTTCCATGAAAAGACAGAGCTTCCAAAAATGAAAAATATCGACCAAAAATAAGAGTGACCAGTTCCTCGGTTTCGCCATACTTTTCGATCACCCCCGACACCCCTAGCAATAAACCCGTCTCTCCATTGTTTTCAGCACGCGCCCGCCTTTTCTCGATAGATGCCAACTCTCGTTTCGAACCATTTCGACGTCCCGAAAAAATTCTACCCATCCCCCACCTATCTGCGAGCGAAAGGCCTAACAGTGGCGTCGTCGGCAATAGCATCTAGTGATGCGCGCGTTTAAAAAATGTTAATTTTCTAATGAAATGAAATGAAAGAGTGGCACTTGGCTGCTTTTTACGGCCGTCCTAACTGCCGCATTATTACATTCGAGGCGAACGTGACTGCGACGACAGCGCCCTCTCTGCACACACACGCGCGCCCGCGTGCACATGCACGTGGGCCAGCCTCACACCGTCGTCATCACATTGTCTCTCACGTGATTTCGTCCCCCTCCCCTACCACCACCTTGCGCCATTTCATGCGTGCCAACGAGCTGTATGGTTAGAGAGGTGATTATCATTTAGCTATTCATATGTGCTGTAGAAGGATGCTTGAATAAATGAAGCGGTTAAAAGAAGACTAGTGTAGGCCACTTTTTAATTTTTTTTTTTTTGATTAAGTGCAAAAATAAATCTACGTATGTTAAACTTTTAACTCAAATGTGAATGAAGTCAAAATGTTAGTTTACCACCAACTGAAAGCAGCAAAAAACGCATGTCTTTGGAGTAATTCTAATAAAACCTTTCGTATCTCAGTTCGAGGAAAAATTACATACACCACTCTGCCTTTATTCGCTTCAATTATGGATTTTTTGTTCAAACCAACATTAAAACGACGTATTTCTAAAATTTTATTTGGCAGGCGACGGCAGGTTGCGATTGCCGCCGCTTGTCGCGTTATTATCAGTTCAGCATATCAATCTCCGACCGTCGACTTCTAAGAGTAAATCACGAATAAAAAACTACTGACTACTAAATGATCGACAACTACTGAATGATTTCACGGAAACAAAAGAGTGTCGTTTAATTTGTGTTACTCGACATTTTGTTCTTGAACAAGATAACCAATCCATAATGTTGCGGTTACTTATAAACAATATTATTTCTTGTTTATTTTCAGACCATGAAATCAACACCGTTTGCGACCATGTTGTAGAGGTAAGAAGTTTCCCGTTTTAATTGTTACTTTAGTTTAAAAGCGACGACACCTGTCGTGTTTCATTAAGATTTTCGTCGTTCTTAACCTTATATCCAATTATGTATTGCTTTTGCAATTTTTGCAACCTTTTATTTAATTTCGCTTGGACCTCGATTGTTTGGTCTGTCTTCTCGGAGGTTCTTTTGAACCAAATTGCATGCGTCCTAGAATGCTAATTTTTTTGTGAGCAGCTCAGTCTATTGGAAGATTTTAATCCATCAACTATTGATTCGAATCAAATCAAATTCAGAATTAAATTTTGACGGAACCTCGAATGACCTTGTCGTGATTCGTAATAGAAGGGTACATTTTGTGTGTGTTTAAGTGGTGGACGGTATCGGTTATTGGAATCAAGAGCCTGCGATCGAATCCAGTGTGTACCAATTTTTTTTACCAGTTTGTGTATCAGTATCTAAGAAAATTTGTACACATCTCATTTTTTAATTAGATGGTTTTATCCGAAAAACTACGTTATTTCTTACACTTACTTGTTGTACTACTCGTTTGCTTAAGGTATTTGGTTTCTAACTCTTGGTACATCTTTGGCACGAGTCTCGCCCGATTTCTCGGCACCAATTCGCGCAACCGGAGAACGGAATGAAAAGTGCCAATTAAATTTTATCTTGAATCTTTTTGTGTCCTTCTCATTGGCTCCGTTTCTCTGTCTCCATGCGCACTCTCTCTCTCTCTCTCTCTCTCGCGTCTTTCATAGTGTTCTTTTATGTGAGCAACGGTGCGAATTTCGGGAGTTGTTTCAAATGAGATGGGGTTGTGTGTGAACGAGAGGGGATGTGCATGAATTGGAAAGAAATGACATTCGTAAAAATAGCTAAGGGACCAATTTCCATCGTGCGTCGTTTAGGTATCGACGAACGAACAGAAAGACTGCTCTTGCGTACCGAATTACACCTATATACGAATGAGAGTCGCTTTGCCCAATTAAATGGCAGCGATGTGCTCGCTGGGACACATCAAGTTAAAATCTATGCGAGATTGTTTAACGGAAAATTGATTCAATTTCGATTTTTTTAACACAATTTTTTTTACAAGAATTTGCAATTATATTATAGTACCAGTATTGTTGGTGAAGCAGCGATTAAATATGCAAACTTTTTATTGAACCTGTTCTATATTTTGAATATCGGTAACTAGAAATTACTACTACTGTTATTAATTTATTTTATTTTATTAAATCTGATCAACAATTTCACATTGACATTTTTTCGAATATCAGTTTATTTCTAGCAACTGGTCCTTGTTTTTGAGGACTTTTATTTGTTTTTATACTGATTCTTTATGGAAACGGATTCTTAAATATTAAAAATCCTTCCATGAATGTCTTAAGGTATTTTGAGATTCCTTCAAAAAACAATTCCCATGCGGGAGGCTTGAAGAATTAGTCAATAAAGAGGGGTACAGATGTATAAATCTGGATAAAATAAAATAAATAAATAAAAATCCCAAACAAATTTTAAACTGGGCCGCCACTCTTTCAAATCAAAATTAAGACGCCCTAGTTTAGAGTGCAATATTTTATTTAACCCTAAACCAAGATTGCCAGCGTCCATGTCCAAGAGCCTGAAACAGCCTTAGGCAAACGCGTTTGCCACTCCACTCACCTATACTGCATACTAGCAGGCAGGCGACACCACGAATTACAAACGCGCCCTCGCCGTACGATTCTTCCAACTCGCAAAATTACCCTCAACACCAATTCGACATCAGCCTCCACGCGCTAGTCATTCTCTCAGGGTGCGTAGTTACTCTTTGCCCAGCTGATTATTGTTTATAGGAAGAGCCTACGCTCTCCTTTACTGACACTTTTACCTCATCTCTCCATCGCGTAACGCCCCCTCTACTCCCTCCACTACCACACCGTGATTCACAAGTATGCGCACCGCCCGCGATACTCATACATTACTCAGCTAGAAATGATCGGATTGTTATGAAATTTGGCACAAATATTTATCACAATATAAATGACTTTATTAAAGTTTTGTTAATTCAAATTTCCCACAACGAATTTTGCAGTTTGGAGGTGGCGCTGCGTTAGAACAACTGGCTCGCACAGCACTAATAGCGGGCATTGAAGTATGTCAGTGCGGATCTGGCGATTCCGACTTCAATTACAATTAAAATATTTCGCGCGTGCGTGTGACATTTGAACATCAAAATGAAATAGCTCAAAGGTTCGCATATACGTACTCCATATTTGTGCCAAATTTCATAACAATCCGGCCATTTTTAGCTGAATACTGGAGTTACGGCGGTCGATACGCATACTTATGAATCATGGTGTACTACCTTCCATCATCATCTTCCTTCAAATCCACCCCCATTATATCCCCCCTTCAGCAATAACACAGCAGAGACTAGCTTTCTAGCCTCCCTGCCCCCTCCCCTACACATCGCCACCCCCTGAAATAGTTCTGCTCGGGATATGATTTGCCTGAGTAATTTCATAAATTGCATGTGACATTTATAACGCGGGATTGCTTATCCCTGCCGCTCAAATGGAACCATAATGCTGTTAAATTGTGTTCACTTTTACGATTCTTCGAGTATTACCGAATGGCAAAATGAAAGCAGCCATAAAAACATGGAGAGCAAAATTGGATTAATATTTCAAAATTTGAGTGCTCGCTCGCCTTGCCTTCCTTCCTTTTGCCTTTGCGGCTGGAGTTTTCTCTCGGTAGCCTAGTCTAGCGTCTGGGCCACGCTGTACGTAGTGGAGAAAGGAGTTTGGTGAAGGTTTGGTACAGAGAAGTTATCTGGAACAGTGAAGGTCTTTCTCGGCCCATATTTGCTTTGGCCATCAGAATGACTCTTTTACGATTTTAGTTGTCATACACGTAACAAAGTATCACGTGACCCACGCATTGAACACGTGAGAAGTTCAAAACCGTTTATTCTATGGGTGATCGATTATGGCTGTAGCTCGTGTCACGCTTTCACGTGACTTTTCAAAAATGCATTAGATGGCCATCAATCAGGAGACAAACTATTGTTCAAACAAACACCAATAGTGGAATTTGTTGCTTCATTATTTTAAGTGCGGGCTGTAAGTTTTCTAATTTTTCTTTAGTTGAGGAGCTTATGCGCAAATGTCAACGCCTGAAAAGATATTATTTCTCGCTCAAAGAAAATATTTTTTGTGAAGTTGAAAATCATTTTGGTGATCTAGTCAATTTTCTATTTATTTTTTATCCTTTCTCCCTTACTCAACTTTTTCTGTATGAATTGTATTGTTACTTGAAGGCGAACGGTTACTACTGGCGAACCGGTCAGTCAGACCAGTGCCTATTGGTGTAAGACTGTCCATTGGAAAAATAGAGAAAATCCTCTATACCCTCGTATCGCCCCATGTTCCAATATTAAGTGTGTGCGACGGCAACTTTCGGACATCCGATGATGTACATACATTTCCTTTATATGGACATCGAGTTATATCCATAGACCGGATTTTTGAGTGAGATAAAATATATACCGCATTAGAACCGCGAGGAAATGTGGTTACATGCTATCAGCACACTGAAAAAAAAATGTTTTTTTAAATAATTGCTGGTTGCTGCATGGGTAATTTCCAAAGAAATACATTTATGTTGTTAATTTTCTCATTTAAATTTTCCATATGCAAATATTTTGGTATTTCAATTTAGGTATTTCATTAATTGAATAGTGGTGACTCTTATTGATCTGGGTTGAAAAGAACACCTTTGTACTGTAAAAAATTATATAATTCATTTTCATCAATTTAATAACGAAATTGGCCAATATTTTGATTCTTTTAAAATAATTTTTTTTTTATACAATTATTTATCTAGGAAAAAAAAGTACATTTCTATACTACAAAAATTTATACAATTTATTTTATCAATTTAATAACGAAACTGGACAATATTTAATTCTTTTGCAATGTTTAAAAGCGAAAAGAAGAGAAACATTCGAACTGGACAATCCGGTCCCTAGTTTATGTATATGGCCGGTAGAAAGAAAAGCCATTGCGAAAAATGTGGCCTATCCCCTCATTGCATGTCGGCATATGCAGCCAGTCTACACATATTGTGCACGTGCACACTATATGCACGTGCTAGACCATCGAAGCAGCATCGAAACCAAATAAACTGCTGCGTTTAGCCCTATTACATACGGAGGTCATATTTGGAGAATGGGGTTTCGAGGAGTGTCTACGAGCGGGGAAGAGTCTAGGAAAGGGATTGTAGATGGTTGTTGAACGATAGAATAGTTTTTCCAGCCTCACGCGAGGTGATTTCGGTGAGGCAGTTCATATATTTTATAGGCTAGGAAACACAGACTCGGACAGAGGCGTTTGGAGAATCATCGGGCGATTTTCAAACGTGCTTCTCTGGCTATTAAATGGGAGTCGTTGTCGTTTATCAACGTGTGTTACTTGGGTAAATGGTCATCCTATTATTGTCAGTGCGTTTGGAAACCCAACATTGCTTCTTGGGAATATTATAGATAATATCACCCTAATCTGTTCTTCTTTTACGAATAGACAAAGTCAAATTGGACTGGTGCAAAATTACAAAAATGCATTCGAATTTGCCAGTTGTCATGATAATTTTTTAATTCTGCACGTGGAATAAATAAAATTGACTTGACTCCACGTGCAGTGCGCAAATAGAGATAAAAGCTTAAAAAACAAGTTCTTATTAAAGACAGCAGAATTAGTTGGCATGGGTGAATCTCTAGTATATCGTATTCTCTAAAATTGACATCTCTAGGATATTTTTAGGACTGCTTTTGAATGGAAATTATTATTTAATATTAAAATTACAAACATAATTATTAATTTTGTATCACTTTTATATCTTAACTTTGGTCGAATTTAGGGTGTTATTGTCGACTTGCTTTATCTACTGGAAAGGTCAGTAATATATTTTGCTTTGTTTTCTAATATGGTCAGGGTTGGGGTTAGGTGTTACTATAGGGATAAATTAGGCCAGTGTAGCAACTGACATTGGTTCTAAGTCTGATGACGTTTCCAAGATGCTGTCAAATGACTCTTGTTTAAGTTTTCCCATCGTGATGGTCCCATGTCACCACAAATAAATGTGTAGGAGCACTGTCGCAATTTCATCCCACCCCCCTTTACCCCCTCTACTATTTTACCCCTCCCATCGGTAGATCAATTTTTTCCCGCCGCATACATAAATAGGCGAGTGGCCTTTGGGGGTGGGTTAGGGGTAGACGGCATGATTGCGAGGGGTGGGTAGTGTGGGCGACTATAGGCGACTGTCGTCATAGTACTTCCTCCAAAGACCATATGCCCACTTTAAGGGAGGTGAAATGTTAAAATTGTGTATATTGTCAGCAGACGTTTAAGGGTAGAAACGTATATCCATATTTAATTTTCGCAGCTTACAGTGTTGATAAGTGCCATGAAAATGCAAATTGTGTGGTCGTCGTAGCCCAGGTTATAAAGCAACTGAATGCTTCACGGCGATTCCAGGTTCGATTCCCGGCAAGAGCTCTCGTTTTTGCTTTTTTTGATCACTGATTATCGCTGAAAATGAGTCTCTCCATTTACTGCTCAAACATTTAGAGTTGTGCAGAATCTCTTGAAGTGTAAGAAGTGTAAGAAGAAAAATTTACTATAATGATGGCAATCATCGATTTTTTTTTTAATCGTTAAGTACATCACATGGTGCACTGCAATCAAACAATTGGTACAAATTAACATAAATTGGTAATTTGGAATGACGACATTTTTCGTAAAAGTCGTATGAAATTGAAATAAAAAGAAAATTGGCTTCAAATTCGAAAACTAGTAAATTTTAAAAAAAAATCTGAAAAAACCAAAGGAAATTTTCTTGTTTTTCAAATGAATTTTTTTGTATAAAATACTCTGATGTTGAGTTCAGGGGTCTCAGGAAGAGTGACTCCTTGCGCGACCAGGGACGGAGGAGGGCTACGACGAAGGTGGGGGGAGCTCGAGGAAACAAGTGCCGTCGTCGGAGAGCTCACGGCTGGCTGGAAGCAAATGAGATATTTTATATGGCCGATATAGTCTCGACAACGACGGAGGACCGGAAAAAGGGCTCCGACAGTTTATTGAGACAAAAAGCATTTGCAGTCGATTGCTGCTGCTCTAGCCTGATGATGGCCAGCGTTATTTTTATCGTCCGCCCACCCATATCCATATTTGCAATTTTTTTTTTTTGAATATGCATACACCACCACCACCAATTTTATGGCTAATACAACACGTGACATATTTGCGATTGTCGACCAAAAGCGATGTCGTGGTTTTATATCTGGCTTCAATCTGTCTCTTGAATTTAGTGTGTGTATGTGAGTGGGCGATGTCTCTTAAACTGGGATGGGAGAAGCTGTATTTATTGACGTTGGTTTTTCTTCCCGATGCGTGTTACGCGTGAGCATGTATGGCGGTGATGATGCTGGCTAGCGAGCAATAGTTACGCTCCGAAGACCCCGCGCTACGTAGCAGATAATAACCCTTGTGACGTACGATACGTCTATGCTCGTGGGTGCGAGGGTAGAAGCTGAAATCTTGATGAAACGGAAGTAGCGTCGTTGGTTATCGACAAATTACGGAAAAGAAAAATTAACGACCTCAAAAAATAAATATGAAAGACAAAGAAAATTAAGTGAAAAGTAAGGGACGAGAGATTGATCTTAAAGGGTATTGATGAGAGTCCGGGAATACTTTACAAGATTAGCGTGACCTTCGCCTAGGAATTAACACTCTGGGTCAGCTAGATGCTTGGCTGCCCCTGAAATTAACGATGACAGGCAACCAGGCACAGCTTCGGTGTTGTTAGTGATTGCTAACAAAAAAAAACCCGGGGTTAGGATAAAAAATAATTAAAGCGCTTTCGTCTTATTCTCCGGCGCTGAACCTGCCATTTTATTAACATTTAATTTAAAGCACGTGCGTTAACAATGGAGAAAGCTCCACTCATAATCACGTGTCAAAAACACCTGGGATCACGTCAGAAGCGCGTTTGGATAGAGAAAAAAATAAACCACGTGCGTTAAAAATGGAAAAAACGTTACTCAGAATCACGTGAATAATCACTGTCAAAATCACGTGCTCGGTTTCGGAGAGAGATGTAGCGTGGTCTTATTGGAATTTGGTTGGTGCGACGGGACACGTTATTTTTGGCGAGCAGCGATTCCTAGTGACGATGCGCGCGCGCGTGTGGGGCTCGTGGTGATGATGCGAAATGGGTTCGCCTCCATTTCGGGCTCGTCTCCGCGCGACGACAGTCACCAGACGAGAGATTTTCTGACGGATTTGCACGCATGCAGCCAGCGCCCATGCAGTTTTACTGTTTCTCAAAGTTGACGAAGGGAAAGGGGGGAGGGAACGCACGCAAAAATAGGTCTTAGCATGTGTATAACCAAGTTTGACTACGGGACAGCATGGCTACGATCCCAGGGTGGTGTAGTAGTGAACATTCTCGCCTTCTATTCATGTGATCGCATTTCGGATTCCAGCCGATACCTCCCGAATTTCTAAGGGTGAGAGAAATTCGTACCTTCTTTCGGAATGGAAATAAAGACGTGTGAACCGTGCCTGTACCGTTGTCAGGTACATGTTAAAAATCCCTACCTAGGTTCTAAGTCTAGACTATGCCAAATTTCAAGTTACCAAGTCAAGCTCAATTTCCAAGTTGTCCAATCAAAATAAAAAGTAATGCGTTTGACTTTTCCGAACCGTGACGTTTACACAATTTTAACTTCTTTATTTGGATACGTTTAATATTACTGTTATTTTTATGGCTTAAATTGCTGTTAACTAGATGTAATAACCGTCATTGCACAGTATATTTCCTCGGTCATTCATAGTAAATTTTGTGGAACAAAATTTCAACTTAAAATGGTGATAAAGTATTTTTTCCAAAAAAGTGAGCACGAATTTCAAGTGATAATGTGTTTTTGTCATGGTCAAAACCAATTTTTATTTCAAAATTCATCCGATTTATTACATAAGTATTTGGTTACTTCATTGCTAGTGTTTTTAACACTATCTCAAATTACACATATCTCGCGACAACAAAAAAAGCGTGATAGTAAAATGCATCCTAACATCAACATTTATCTAATTACATTGACACTAACATATTTGCATTAACATGATTATGTTTCATATATCTGAACTCGAAAATACAAATTAAAATGTTATCACATAAATGTTGTGATATTGTCATTTGGATGACTTTAGGGGCGGCATCCGTAAACCTTGCCCAGTGTGCTGCCAAGACCCTGTAGATGTAACGGACACCATGAGAGTTGGTTACACACGCTGTGCCAGGGAATATTGAGTCGCGATTTTACTTGCGTTGGTTATATTCACGTGCACGTGCAAAATGCCGTTATCTTATGAGTTTTCTCTTGTTTTTACGATGCATCTCCCATTACCCCAAGTCTCTCTCTCCAATATGGCCGCCGCGTCTATGACCGTTTCCCCTCAGTAACCTCCTGAGACCTTTTTTCTCCCCAAGCAGCATGTTCTGGATATAAATTCCAGACTTTTCCCCTTAACATCTCGAGTTTGATTCCCGGGGAGGGTTCACGTTTTATTATACAGTATGTCCCGGGAAACTGATGAAAATGTGTCATTCCCATATTGAGAGAGGCAATCTCGCATAATACGAGGGGTACAGAAAAAAAATCCTTCAAGACATTGCTAAAGCAACACGAGGGGTACATAATCTCCTTCAGTGGTATTTACTACGGTGATTTCAAATTAAAAACAAAAATACCGACAAAAAAGCAAAAATAAAAAATGATTACAAAAAATTACAAAAATTGTGCACAAATTGACCGATTCTTATAATTTGATCATATCGTATAATTATGTTAACAATGTAGAATTTCCCTTATGATAATTAAACTTTGCGCATAACACGCAGACGTGATCAAAGATTTCCAACCAATACGAAGAAGAATAAGATTCTAACGTATGTGTTAGATTATGAAATAATTACATTTCCATATAAATAGCAAGACGTTAAAAGCACTATGCTCTTGTGCGTAAAGATCTCCCACTTACTACTGTAACTACCAGTTAGTAACACACGTGGTACCAGGAGGATAAATGTAGTTTTGGTCGTCTATGCTGCGGTTACGACAATAAGGGGGTAACGTGCACATATCGGGACCGGATGAAAACCCTATACTCATATAACGTTAACGTCGCCACTATGTATATATACAAGTCTTCCATTTAATATACAGGGGTTGGACAAAATAATGGAAAACGCTCAAATAAGGTGCACAAACAGATCTGTTTCCATTATTTTGTCCAACCCTTGAAGATCTACACATACGAGAGAGCCCGTGTCCCATCGTATTATCTTATTTGTCCCCATTCACGACAAACCATTACATTATTTTTCTCTCGTGATAAACTTCCCCAGTTTTGCACAACTTTTCTCTCTGCCAAGAGCGTTCTCTATATGGCAATGGAGAAAGACACTTTGTCTAGCAAATTTGTTCACCCCCCCCCCTCCTCTCCATCTCCATATCTTCCTCTACTATTCTAATTTATCGACACGTTCTATTTTGCCACCCACCCGTTTCTACCACCCCCGTATTTTAACCATAGCGTGGTTTATTTACCAGTGCCCTCTGGTGACGTTCAAAATGAACAAGTTTGTTCGTGTCAATATGATAACGCCCGGCATCTAAAACGTCAACTATAGAAAGCGTCAAATACAAAAGGCGAAATAAATGAATGGAAAGCGATAAATACGAGAAAGTTAGACATTTTTTCGATTACTGAGAGACATGCCTGCAATCGTGTATGCCTTTACAGAGTATATATTTATTTATATTTTTACAAGAACGTTATTGGCTGGAAAATGGCAGAAATGCCTACGTTTAATCCTTGACGTGTTTTTCGTAATGGTCGTTTTTCGACTCTGTCGCTCTCCATTCATTAAACCCTTTCGGTTTGACATAATTCACAATTCACAAAGTATGTCCTTGCGAGTGCACTTTTTTGAGATTCTTCCATTTTGGCAACTTCTCCTTTCTAAAAACTGTTGTTGATTTTACAATCTAATCCAAATTTGTGTCGACCAATCTGCAGATCCATTTCAATCTGCTGTCGGTCACGCTTAACAAGGTGGCCGTCCGTCGGACACCTACCGTTTAGCATGCGCAGCGTCTCCGAAGACGTTGACTTGAGCGCCTCCTCGTACTGGATGCGTCGCTTCATCTCCTGCTCCAGTTGTTCTTGCAGTCGCCGCCGGGCGCGCTTCTCTCGCTTCAGCCGCTTCTGGTACAGCACTGACGAATAGAAAAATAGAAACAGAAAAAAAAACCAATTAGAATTGAGTTATATATATTTTCACGTGAATTCAGTCCACCAATTAGAGACAAAATATGTTTGCACGTGGTTCGAACCCATGTGCGAGCTGCAACGCCTCTGTGACGCGGAGGCCATGCTGTGACGTTATGATAGTAGCAATATTCGAATAAAGCCTGCGAAAGCGCTGCCTGTCCTCGGACAGGATTAAGCGTTAGTCATGTGATTCTTGACATCATGTAATATTCGAATTAAAAATAGGCAATAACGCAGAAAAGATATCTAGATGTCTCACGAGGATGATGTCCCGAGTATTGAATGAAGGGTGGTAGGCGTGATGGTGTTGGAGGGGTGGGTAAGGGGGTGGCGGGATTTCTGGCTGATAGAGAACAATTTTGTCGTGTGCGTTGGCGAGAGACGACAAAGGAGCTATATCAGTTTTTGTTCCACTGGATTGACGACGGTTCCATCGTACCAAACACGGTGGAACAGCACACAGCCGCATCTTTAAGAATCCATTAAGCAACCAGACTTTCCAACTACTTCACTTTTCGTAATGGAATTTGGCGAAATTGGAATTGCGATAGAGTAAAGTTGAATATTTGGTGATGTCGGGGGTGGATGGAGGTGGAGGATGGGAGTTTTGGTGGCAAAAGGGATAGATAGGTAAAAGGGGAAAATGATTTTTTTTTTCGTCTGGATATATAGAGAAAGGTGTTTTGATGGGTTGAAATTGAGCTCTGTGCTGGAAGGGGGAAGGGGAGAGGGTTGCCGGTTCCCCCGAAGCAGGTGCAGTGCCAGCCGTCACCGTAGAAGCGTATCGGTAGCGGGGAATAAAATCGCTTGCACCTATTGTTTAACGTTTAAGCTTTTGGAAGGGAAAGGTAGGGTGATTTAAATGCGTAGTAGCACAGTCTTTGAACGGCAAGGGGCATCCGGAAAATTACAGAATTTCATAAATTTGAGAAGCCGATTATATTGCAATAATTATATTTAAAAAAATTGCTTTCACTTAGTTGTGATTTGAATGCGTTTTAGTACAGTCACTGTATGGCGAGGGGCATCCGAGCATTCACATTAAATATAATAATAGTTATATTTTTTTTTATAATCAATGATTGCCAATCACTATGGTGAAAATCGCTTCAGGACATTATGTGCCCTTTTAAACGCTTGAGTATTTCTGGAGGGGTGTAACGGTTCTAAGGTTCTAAGTATGCTAAGGTTCTAACGGTAATGACTATTAAATATAGTTGATAATATTTTTTATAGAAATTTTGCTTTCTCCATTTGATTTCAATTATCTATTTTTTTCCTAAGCCATTCTTGCATGGAGTTTCTAAGACGATTTTTTTTATTAAGACGCTATTTGTTTCGATGCCCAATCGCCTTCGCATCTTTGATTACTAGGCGATACAACAGACTTGGCCACTTTGCATTTGCCAACTCACTTGTCTCTCCCCCCCCACACACACACTCGCTCGTTCTTTTTGCACTTGTCAGTTCCGCTCAGCTCTCAAACCGACCCAAAAGAAGAAAAAAAACCCTTCTTCTTTTCTCCTCACTTGATATTATGATGCTCACTCGCTTCGCCAATACAATTCCATTTTCCTAAACTGCATTTGGTGTATGTGTGGGCCTTTAGTGAGGTAGAGAAAGAGAGCGCTCCCGCTCCACACAATGTATTTGAACGTGCGACCGCCGCTCCCCTTCACATCCACCCCCTTTCACGTGAAATCAATAAGTTCACGTGCGCTGCTGTGTAATAGAGGCGAGCTCTCGCCGATGACGACTATATGGAGATGAATATGGAAAGAGAAGAAATGGATAGAGTGGCGATGGCAAATTCGCAGCGGCCTCGGTTGCTATTCGCGATCAACATAGCGAATACCTTATTCAACGTATATTTCTTCTCATTTCAAGTGTGGCGAATTTTGTTTGAAACACCCGCTTGATAACACCCACCCGCTGTAAACAGTAAACTAAATTTTACTGCCAAGAAGAATAAAATAGAAATACCTGTAGGGGGAATTGCTAAGGAATTATTTTCTTGTGAGAATAAACGCGGCCAGTACCAAAATACGATGGAATTGTTTCGTATGCTTCTTGCGAGCGAACTGCTCAGCTCCAGACACAAATAGGTATAGACGTGGAGAGAAAAGAGGGGGAGGGTGGCACTATACATATTGAAAAGCATCTAAACAGATAATCGTAACAGAATATACAGTTGTTGTTGTGTGTGTGTGTATGCACTAGAGGTGTACACGGCAGCCTTATTGCAGAAGCGAACCACCCTCTCTCCCCACCCTTCACAACCCGTCCATCGAAAGTGCTTTTCGAGACATGCTATACAGGGTGCTCTGATATTAAACATAATTTACGTTTGTTTACATTGTTACACGTAAAATATTTCATAATAATTTCTTTTAAAATTTTAGTAAAATCGAACGCTACCTGCTGCCCCAAAAGTTTATCAGTAAAATGTTTTCCAATTAATTATTTATTTTAATTATTATTATTATTCATTGCTGTGAATAGTACTTCTGTGCCCATCTAATTGCCTCGAAAGATTGCCCAAACCGGGAATCGAACCCGTGATCGCCGCACCCATGGCAGATTCTCTACCACTGAACTACGGCGTATAATAAATAAATAAAATTAGGTTACGGTTTTAGGTTTCATTGACGTAATTACACTTTTTAATTACAGCATCACCCTTTCGCAAGGGAAATATTCATGTTCTCCCTTAACTTTGTTGAAACAATTGCTGTTTAAACAATTAGAATAATTAAAATAGAGAATAATAAAAACAATTAAAATAGATTAAAAAATAGAATAATAAAAACAATTAACATAAATTGAATAGGCATAAATTAAAATTGAATCCATATTCTCGTACACATTTGAAAATCACACGAGACTTACTGGACAATAAACCGATATTTTACCCATTTTCAAAAAAATGATGGATTCCCAAACATGTATACATTTTTTCTCACTTTTCCATTTTCGTTCTCAGCCGACAGGAATCGAACTACTACATTCTAAAGATGATTGGCGAAGGGTAAAGGGATGCTTAGTCTCCCTCACCGTTCCATTTCCATCTAACGCACTCTCCCCACCACTACCCCACGCACAAAAGGCAGCGAAGATGATAACATAAATGCCAACAGTATATTTGAAGTGGGAGGTGGGAATGGGTGATGTACTGGGGTTGGACAAAATAATGGAAACATCATCTATAAGGTGCAAAAACAGGTCTGTTTCCATTATTTTGTCCAATCCCTGTATGAAGCTGTCTTAATAGCAAGTTGGCTGGCATTGCTAGGCGTGTTGAAA
>JAUJYS010001884.1:0-16109 GCA_033995665.1 Melogona broelemanni
CCCCCCCCCCCCTATCGCTCCCTCCCTGCCAACCCCTTTTTACCCTTTAATTTATGCAATTAACTCGCGACTTTCCGCCAGCTTCTCTCGCACTAGGCCTGGACCGTCACGGGCACGGCATACATTGGTGGACCCGCTACGGAACACACACACAAGCGTACTCGGTTAGTGAATGTGGCAAGTTAGTAATGGCGGTCGGTGGTGGGTAACGAAAAAAGAAGTCCATAAAATAGCGTTGCGGGGTCAAGCGGTTACCGGTCAGATGGGGGAGGGTGGGGCGGGGGAGAAAGGAAGGCGTGAGAGAGTGTATAAGCAAAAGGGTTGGAAGTTGAACAACATAAAACAACGCAGGTCGACATGCGTGTTTTTTAGGTGACAGGAGATTTACTTTCAGGGTGCCTCATCATTTCCTCCTCACTAAGACATAAATTCGGAATTAGTTGGGTTGGAAGTAAAAATAGTAAGAGCGGTGACCACTAAGTCATCCATCCTATTTTTCATTTATAAAAATGATAAATAATTATCATCTACTGGCATTCGATATATGATTTTAAAAAAGAGTCTTCATAATGCAATTATTTTTACTGACATGTGATTTTGTCCATGAAAAATACATGTGCCACTCGTCAACAGATACAACCATCTATACATTAAAAATATCGATTTCTAAATATTACAATAGTCATCATTTCAGAAAAACTGAAATAACTGAAAGAACAAGTACAGGCCGAATGATTTTGCGAGCCCCGCACAAAACGTTGTTGTTTGTTATTTATTCCTTCGTGTCGTCTCCGAACAGGGAGCAGAAGAGCATTCAGGGAGCAGAAGCCCCCAAGAGCTTTCTTGGCAGAATACAGAGGTGCTTGGCCATTGCCTTCCACAGCGCAGTACCACGACCCAATCAAACGATCGGCTGCCCTGGGAATCGAACCCAGATCCGCTGGTTGGTGGGCGAGCACGCTACCGCTCGGCCAAAGCGTTCCTCTCGGCCACAGCGCACAAAACGTTACGCACAATAAAAGTAGGTAGAGAAAATATATGCACGCCTCATTAGGAAACATATTAATGTAATAGCATGCAAACATGACGGGCATATGACGCTACTCGTTCGCCGCCACCCTCCCTCGAAAGGATAACAAATGCCCCCTGAAACCGGGTCAACCGAAATGTAATTCAACAATGTGAAAGTGAAAAGACACTTTCAATTTTCAAACAATTCCTGAAAAGGGGAAAAAGGTTTTACAAAGTTAAAAGATTTAAAAAGAGGTTTCGCGAAACATGAGAGGCCAGACGCGAGCATTGCGTGCAGACATTCATCCCAGCTTTCTCACCATCCCCCAAAATTTTATGCACATGTGTTGTATTAATTTATTTATTATGTACTTTCTTTTTACCCCCATTTCTGAATATAATAACCCATCTACCGCCTCCACATCGTATAAAAAAGAAAACGAGGAAATCAAAAAGTTCTAAACACCTGACGAAAACAGGGGATGGGGGATACGTTTGAGGGGGGTGAAAGTGAGTACGACTGAAGAGCCCCCGTTTCTACATAACAGGTTGTACCAGTTATCGTTTAACAAAAAAAAACACAGCGTAACAGTTCCAGCAGCAGAGGCAGCAACGGTGCAAACAATAAAAGAAAATAATAATAGAGTGAGAATAGTATGGGGGTAAATAACCCACCCCTTTTGTTGAAACACGCCACGGAATTACCCTACTAGTCCACTGCACATTTTGCACGTATAGCACACCGTGGTTCCTTGATGGAACTGCAGCATAAAAAAGTTACCCACGTGCGTTGATTTCCCCACATATCACACGTACCTAGCCAATGCATTTGCGGCCTGTCATGTTAGCGGAGAAAGTGGCACATGCCTATGTCCCCAAGCCATCCTTTTTTATTATCGTATTTTGCCTTATTATACCATTTTATAGGAACATGCTTAGAAAATATAAATAATATTCGCTGCTATTTCTGCCGAATCAACGTTCTTTTTGTTTACCATGATTATAATAATTATGGGTACTGAAAATGAATAGGCTACGTTTTTACGTCGCAAGACCCACAGCTGACAAGGAGAGTTAAGATTTTGTACCAGAAATACTCACAATTATATTCAGAAGGATAAAATATCTATGAAAAAAATTCGCACATGTTTGCTTTCACTGGTAAACAAATGAAATTACCCCCGTATAGGAAATGAAAAGACTGACATATTTCTGTTGTATAAATTAACTTTTTTTCAACACTGAATAACAGTTTTTTTTAAATAAATCAGCATTTTTATGACTGTCATCGATAACTACGCAAAAGTACTTGAAATTAATGAATTATACGGTAGATGACGAATTAGCGCATATTTCAAATATAGAATTGTAATAATCAAATTGGAAACATTTATTGACAATTCAATTAAATGTTCCTCAAAATATATTTCAAATAATGTTATAATGCGATATTTATGCATTTTTAAGCGATATTTAGTCTAACGTTTTTTACAAATCACGCAAACACGGGTATGGGCGAATGCAACCTAACAAGAAATAATGGTGGTTTTAGAATGGAAAGAGGGTCACGGCGACAAAAAACTTAGTTTCGTATAATTAAGTGAGCAGCGTTCCCATACAGGGAAATAGTTAATTCATCTTTATGAGCACACAAGCACTACCGTAACAAACGTATCGCGTGTAGCGCACACATATTTTTCAGTGGCCTGATGATTTCTAATAGGCAAACGTAGTTAACATTTTCTCTCCAAGTGGCTTGTTTGCTACGCAGTCTTGCTATCGTTGAATAATGAATTGTGTTCCTGCACTCATTATTATTTTTTTCTTTTCTAGTTATCTTTGAATATTGTTTATGACTACGATGTGCGTGGAGGCCTACTTACACACGTTCTACAAACGGGTAGCCAAGCAACTCTTTGTTCAAATACAAAGGAAAAACAATTGACACACTACTCGAATAAAGCAATCATATTTACGATAGTTTTCATTCCCAGTTAGCTTTTTCGCGTAAACAACTGGCAAACAAATTGAATTTTTTTCAGTAATGCATAAGTCTATCAGCAATGATAAACAAATGCACGACAGTGAGAAAAAAAGAAAAACATGCTGCATAAATAATAATGAGAGACTTCAACAAATCTCGTATAAATTGATAATATATTAAAAGGAACAAAGTTTAGTGGAAAAAATATTTTATCTAAAACACATTGCTCTGTGTGTGTGATGACAGTTTGTTATTAAAACTTTGATTTAAATTTGCTTTTAATTTAATAAACAACTAAAAAATACCATCATCGTTTAATTGAAATTAAATTCTATCGCCAAAATTAGATTTTATCTTTTGCCATAACTTTTATCTTGCGAATACGATGATGTATTGGTATGTTTGGATTATTATGAAGTGCTAAAAGTAGAATAGAAGAAAGTAATGTGGAACACAATTAGTAATTAAATATGTTCACAAACAATAATCGCGTAAAGTAAAATTATCTCGTATTTCAAGTTATATTTATACTGTTATAGAGCTAGAGTTAGCGTAAACATATTCAGAAACTCACTCGTCAGTAGTGGTCAGCGTTGGAAGTTCCGCGGTCATGTTGTACATCGCCGTCATCGAGGATATTTGCTGGACGCGTATAAAAATTGCAAGAAGTTCGTCGGTCACTTTGAGTGAAGAATCGCCACGCGAAAATAAAAGCAGTTCCGGTAAAAATAGACAAAGACGGAAATAGTACGTCCGTCTAAAACCGAAAGCAAAATTGTTACTGGTGTTGCAGCCGACTAGCAATATCGAACAAGTGTTCCGAATTGATCTCGGCAGCGGAGGAAGGATGCCGTCGTCCAGTAGCACCGACAATCACAGCATCAATAACTTTCATTAGAAAAAAAGTATATCAGCTGATAGCAGGTGAGTGGGCGCGCACTGGCCACACGTGTAGTGAACCGGCAAGGAAGAAACGTCGAGTGACGTGGTTGCCAATGGCAACGGAATGATGATGATGCTGCCTCGCGCAGAAACTCAGCAAGACTGATCCAGTGGTGGGTGAGAACGATGGAGAAGAGAGAGCGGTGGTAGGTCGAAGAAAAAAAAAAAAGAACGCGAATGATGCGGCCGACCCGTCGTCCCTCATCGACACCAGTCGTAAAAATGACGTCCGAGATTTCTTGGCTCTCAACAGAAATATCCTCACTCACTCTCCCCGCTACATTTACACGACACACACACCACGGCGAGAAAGTCGTGTCTAGGTGGTTTTGTTGAAGCTGCTCGCGCTCAGCTCTCCAGATGACGAATAGAGGGGTGGCGGGGAGGACGATAGAGGAGGTGAGCGCACAATTGCGCCCCCTACCCCACAACCTCCCTCACTCACACACATACACCGATATACAATCTGGGCTACGCTCTCTCTTTCCGTTCGTCCGTGCGCGTTCGCGTCGTTCAATAGAGAGCGGTCGTGCGGCCCCGCTAGGGTAGCGCTCTCGCACGACGCCACTCAAAGAGAGCACGATCTCGCCCTGCTACGCGCGTGAGAGCCGAGCGAACACGTGAATTTTAGCGAGCGCTCCCGCTACGTTTTCTCTCTCCATCTGCCGCTCATTCTTTCCTCTCAGCGCGGGTTGCCAAAAACCACTTCCCCATCCTTCAACCACCCGCCACCTCCTCCTTCCCCGATCTTCTCCTTTCTTTTCTCTTTCTTACTGTACGGGCCGCCGCCCACTCGGCCATCTCGGCTTAGCCTGTCCTCTGCTGACCCACGGTGCACACATACACACACACGCCGGGCGACTGGGGGGAGGTCACGCGCTTGCCGAGGTCGACTCTGGAACTCCGGGCAACAGCAGGGCGTAGATAAAAAAATTAGTCACCGTCCTCATCACCACAACGGCAGGCCACTGTTGCGGTGCATGCAGAGTGGATGCAACAGCGTGGTATGGTTACGTGTGACAAAATCTCTCATCCCAGTTTCTGGTTGGCGCGCGCGACACTCTTTGGCGACCTCAACGCGAACGACAGTAACTAGCCGTTCGAAGCAGCACCGGCTGGCTCTACACGTTTAGCACGCGCCGGAAGAACGAGAGGAGAGACCGCTGACGGGAGTGTCATCGCTTAGCTCCCCGCGTGTCTCTCCCGTAGCTGCCGACGTCGTCGCGCGCATTCCTCCTCAAAACAATGTTGCCGAGATTGGTTGAATCCCGTTATATCGGCGGGTGCTAAAAGTGACGAACTCCCGCTAAATGACACCCCGCCATCGACGACGCATTGTGTCACAGTCACACGCGCGTGCCGGGCATAGTTTAAGCGGGGGCGCGTTGAAAACGCTTTTGTAAATATATAACTGGTCTTTTCTGCGTGATGTTTGCTTTATGACCGGTATTGCGGCCGCGCTCCCTCCCTTTCCATCCCATCCCAACCCTGAAATCGGTTAGTCGAAGCATCAATTGCACAAATTACGAGTGCTACCAACACCACTGTACGGTGATCCGGGTGCAACAGCGGTCGAACGTGTCAGATGGCCGACTTTGATGATTGTCAACATTGACTCGGCAGTGTAAATGAATTGTCAATGGCCATGGGTGCAGATCTATAGACACTGGCGTCTGTGTTATTAAGGTGTGTGTGAAGGTTACCTTGCGCGCACATGGTGGTGGGGGAGGGGGGGATTAAAGCAGATTGATACGAGTCACGGGTGGCTTGTGATACGGTCAGGTCAAGTTTGTCGAAGTGTCCTCAATAAAGGTCATATCAGGATTTAGTTAAGGCTCGAGTTCAGAAAGAGTCGAGTTAACCTTGCATATCGTCAAAAATTTACTCACGTTAATAAAGTAAATGTCAGTTTACAATTTAGATTTGTTAACTTTTGCGACATGTCCAAAGACAAACGAAAAAAATGTGTAGGAGATGATTGAATGATAAATTGGGCGGAATATATAAAGTCGGGATTGCTGTACCAAATCATCAAAATGTCGTGGCATCTTCTGCTCAGCTTACACGATCGATCATTTAATGCTTGGCTCCGTGAAATGTAATTTTGTTTGTTCATACATGTGCATGTGCGTTGCAAAATATATACAGGTTAGGTTATCTAAAATATATCATCGCATGCACATGCACGAGCATTTGCGCATGTTGGCACAAGAAAAATGACGTTTCCCATGGTACGTCAGATGATCGATCGTGTGAACAGTACTCATTACAAACGTAACCACAAAAATCAATATTTGCAGGTGGCTTGTAAACAAAAATTCTAGGTTGCTATACTCAACGCCAACTATTTGCTATTGGAAAATCCGTTGAATATAAAAAGAAGAAGAAAAAAAAACTCAAGTCAGAAAAAAAATCAGCAGGTGTAATGACATTTTTGTATAGCGAATACACTAAAATACTTTAGCAGCAATTTGCTGTTTGATGCCTATGGCCATGACCATCACCAAGAGTCAGGTATCACCCCACGCCACAGGTATGGGAAGACTGCTGTTCTCGAACCAAGACGTGCCGCACTTGTTGGTTAAGCTAACCGAGCAAAACTAGGGGCCGTGTCGGGAAGAAGTACATTGCGCAGTGCCGAAATCATTTTTCACTGCTAAGGTCGACGACCTTCACTGTACATTTCGAATCTCGCGTGGCAACCAAAGGCCGCTCGCGCAAACTCAAAGCTATAAGCGCTTTTCGCTCTCCTTCCTCGTACTCAAACCCCTCCAACCACCACCACCACCCCCTCCACTATCCATGCCCCTCCCCCTTATAACAACCCACCCCCAATACCCCTCATCAGCGCTAGCACATCCCTTCCTTTTTCCTGGTCTTCGGTGAGCTGCAAGATGCTCATGCGAGATGCCGTGTGGTGTTGTGGTTGTGGCGCGTTGAGCTACTTGCAACGCTCGTGGTCGCGGGTTCAACTCCCGAACCTCCGGAATTTTTCAGGTGAGAGAAATGCATTCATACGCACTTCATCCTTTGGATTGGAAGTAAAGACATATAAAGATTCCTACCTATGAGGGACGCAAGGACAAAGATTCTCTGAACATGCCAAATAAATCTGTATATGGATGGACGAAAGTGAAGAGAGTAGTAGGGGACGGCAATGCAAAGATGGTTTGATATATTGATCGTCACATTACGAGTTTCGAGATGATTCATCGAATCACCCAAATTGGAGAATACTTTTTTAATTAATTTTCATTACTTATCACTGAAGTGAATATCGCTAAATGAGATTATGTATTCATTTATTCGCCCATGCCGTCACCATGAGGCGGAAACGATTCGACGAAAAAAAAACAAAAAAAAACAATCTAAGTATGAAAGCAGACAAAACAAAATTGCCAGGTGACACCAGTCCGGCAGTCCCAAGGGGATTACCCGCAGTGCGGAAACGCTAAGGTGCCTTTTTAGCAAATAGCTCAAGAGATGCACATGCAGTCCATTGGGTACAGCCAGATTCGGCGAAGGTCAACGTGGCTTCATCAATTTGGCTTCCACCTTCGTACCACCACCGCAGCACAAAAAAAAATGGGGGGTAGGAGGAAATACCTTTCTCCGCCACTACCATAACCCCCGTTGCGATTGTCCACACACGCGGAAGGATTTGAGGGAAAACGGATGGCAAGTTTCAAACAATGACGTGGTTATCATGTTTTTTTTTTTTTTTTTCGGCAGCGCTCAAAAACTTGTGTGTTGTGCGCGCTTGACTATTAGCCCCGCGTCGATACATACCACTTGCCGAAAAATGCTGGTCGCTGACGAGAGAGAAAGTGAAATCCGCGATTGAGCCTCGCTCAACCCGCTATATATATGGCCGTACTTGCGTCGAGTTTATTTATTAAATATTTTTTGGTCGTTAACCGAGCGTGGCTGCAGGCTAGACCTACTTAAAATTGCAGACACGTTTCGCGATTTTAATTGCCGGAGTGTACGGCGGCGAGGCGATCCTGCTCCCGGGCGACAACGCGGCATGAATGGCGAATTTAACTTTTAGGACGGGATGCGTGATGGGATTATGTAACGTAGTTAGACACTGTATAGCGCATCCTGCGACCAACGAGTCCTCGTGTACGCACGATGACGAAGGAAGTGATGGACAAACGCGGGAAAGCGAGATGAGTGACCCGCGAAATCGATTGGCATCCGATCGCGTATCTGACTATCGTTCAAACGAGTATAATCATTTACAAGATAATAAAAAAGTAATTAAACGAAAAACTAAATATCCGTTTCAAATACCCGAACATAATTTTAGCAAAGAAACATCACCAGCAGCACAAATGAGAGAGGGAGTTCTATCTCAGAGAAATTTAATAAAAAACCTCAACATAAAATATTTTTCGTGAAAAATTGACCAAATTTCTAAGAGTGTCAAAAGTGAATGCGTTTCCCTTTCGATTAACACGTGGTCTAAGGATGGTACACTAGCAGGTATTAGGTTTTCGGACGACGCCAGTGACGATGATCTGACGCTACCACCACCACCAACAACAACAACATTCAACAATGTTCCCGCACTTAAAAACGCCAAGGAATAGAACCATACGTAATTACGACCACTTTCAATTGCTCAATTGTTAGTCACCAAGCATTATCCCAATATCAAGTTCTTGGGGTAGCGGGTGGGAAGGCGCATAACGACCGTTTGTTGCCAGATTTGAATGCCATTGTCATTGAGCATGGAAAGTGCGATGCCATGCCATCGCTCTCATTTCGGTACTCTTGTGTTCCCTCTGAAAACAACGACCATGTTGAGCTAGTACTGCGAATTTTTTTAGCCAATGCTTTAAAAAAAATTAAGTCAAGTTAATGGAATCGTCAAAACCTTTTATGTTTCTCAAATTTTGATCACATGTCATCAGAACTGGCATTGCAAAAAAGGTTTTCGCGCAATCGTTTATCTTTTGCCCAATGCTTATATTTTTCGCAGCTGCAATATTATCAACCAAATATCTCATAGGGTTTAGCAACACCACAGAAATTATTTCGAATAGCCAATAGCATAAATACAGTAGTTATTTCAAAAGCTCTTTATAAATAAACTCTGTTTGAGAACGAGACAACTCATAACATATGTGCACACAGTGCATGAAATACCCTGACAAGGTTTGGAAAAGCACTGCGTTTGGAAAAGTTTACAGGGTCAGCTTAAATTGAACAAGGCAACGTCATGATCGCATGTAGGATCATAATCTGTTTAGGAAATAATGTTGAAACCTTCTTGCACTATATGCAAACAGGAAACTGAGACCAACTTGACCAGCATATAAGCTGGGCAGCAGCTCTCTCACCCTCTTCGTATCTGAACGCTTCGCAGAACTGACGGAACACAGAATAAAAATTCACCGTTTGGAAATTTGGCAAAAAAAAAATAGTGACAGGGCTTTATTTCGTTGCCGCACCCATTCGCCAAGCACGATCGAATGGCCAGATGCACATTTTCATAATGCAACAACGGCAACAGCAGCAGTGGTCCGATTTCAATGCTCGAAATTGCGTATCGAATTTTTTTGAACGGGGAAAATAAATCTATTTGCAAACACGGTGCGCCATGCCGTCGACGTCTATCGGGCACATGCACTTAGAGGCAAATCGCAATGCGGATACAATTCCGGTTGACCAGAGGTCGCGTTATGTTTTTTGTCAATTCGAAAATGCCGTTATGTCGAGTTATACACTGGGGGAGGACTCACTCGGGTTCCGATGTTGGTGGGCAATACTGAAAGGGAACGGAAGAGGCGTCAATGGAATATGCGTTCAAGAGATAACGGTACATCTGCATCGCAGCAAATGGAATGTTTGAAAATTAATTTTTTTTCTTCAGAATTGCTACTGTCTATCCTTCTCACGCTAGACACATGCGGAGTAAACGTTTTAAAAATGGAATCATTTAAACTTTTTTCTCAATAATTAATTTTTTAAAGTGAACAATAAAAAGTAATAGCATTTTTTTGTTTTGTTTGTTAATAACATACGAGTATTTTTATTTTAATTAACTTGTACTTGTTTTGAATTATTCTTAATTGTTACTCTGACAAGTAATTACAAAAAAGCATTTCCCGCAGGTTATTATCACTGAACCAGGTACATCCGCAAATGTCAAATTTAGCGCATTTCAGCATATTTTCACATCCACAATTGAATAGACCAATTCATTTATGCAAAAGATAAATGAACGGCAGTAAAAAAAAAAAATACGTTTATTATTCTGATCAAATGTATTGATCTGACTTCACTTTAACCAACAATAAAAAACAATTGCAAACAAATTTGTTTGAACGGGATTAGGGGAATGCCCCTCTCCCTTTCAGAGACAGTTTGCCCCTCCGTCATCGCGTCCACAGTGTTGAATATCTGGTGGCGCCATATACGCATACACGTCCACGTACATACACAACATGCACACGTATATACGAGTATATCTGATGGATGGTTTCTCGCGAGCGGAGATCCGTATCACATTCGCAATCGGCAGTGTCCTCGGATGTCTTTGCGTAGGTTCTGTATAATGCATGCAATGCACTCGGGCGGTGGTGGTGTGCGATGGCAGAGTCTCGGGCAGGTATAGGATATGGATCGGGGGTGAATGAACTCGGGTCTGCCGTTATTCTTCATACGAAAATAATGTCACTAATAAGGCTCAGTTATACACGGCGTATTTACTGTTGTGGTGTTGGTTGGGGGAGGGGGAGGGGGAGGTATCATATAGCTGAAGCGCATAGCAATATATACAAATGACAAAGCTGTAATTACTATTTGTTTAAAAATGTGGGGTGAAATTAAACGCGGTGCACTCCATTAGTGTTAAAAGCCTGCTCGCTACGAACGGGAAATCAATCATGTTACAACAGAATTGTAATTATAAACTGAAAAATTTAATTATAATAATTAAAAATTTAATTATTTGAAATGGTCAGGGATCGGGGCAATCGTCGAATTTAAATAGATGAGAAATAGAGACAACCCAAGTCAAGTAAACAATTCAGTTGTTAACGGATTGACTTACATAATAAATATTTAACCAAAGACGTTGAGTAAATTTTTTTTTAAGTAATGAAACCTTGCATTCGCAGCGAAAGAAACATGTATTTTGCATATTAAAAATTAATAATAAAACGAAATTAAAAAATTAAAAAGAAACAGAATCCAATATTGGGAATCGGAACCGCAAGAGAAGTCAACGATTGGTTGCCTGCCGTAGGAAATACCGCTACCAAAAAGGCATCGAGCGCGAAGAAAAGGCCAACAATGAAGGCACAACAATTTTTTTATCCAACTATGCCATTGCGGATTACATCAGTTGGCACACTTACTGTATTGTTCTTTAAAAAATATGGGGAGAACGACCAAAAATATCCAACACAGGACGAGATTGACTTCGGACCAAGTGTGGCGCGGCCATCTCACTTTCCACGCCAACATCGGACTGGAAGCGTGTACTGCTGGGCTCAGCCCTCGTTAAAAAAGTTAAGTGCTTTTTTTTAGCGTACAAAAAATAAATAGGGCAAATGCATCTTTTTTGAACAGTGAGACGCTTTTATGCTATTTTCCTCAGATTTTTATGGTTTTTGGTTAATTTATTTTTAAAGTTTCTCGTCATTTAGTTCGACCCTGCCAGGCGCGGTGGCCTACATTCGCACTTTAGCACCGACTTGCCAGGGCAAAGAGGAGGAATTTCTCAATTATTGTTCTGTTTAAGAAATAGTCCCGCGTACCATCATATGAGGAATGAGACATACCACTTGGTCTTTTGTTGGGGGTTTTCGCTCTTGATTTGTTACGTACGAATAAAGTATCGCGCCACCACTTATTAGCTACTCGGGCGAATTTCCGGAATATTCCAAATGAGGTTGTATTTACTGATGTTGGAGTTTATTATTTTCGGAGCCTAATTAGCTTCTTTCATAAATGCTCGTAAAAAATGAACAATGTTCCCAATATTCAGCCCCCTGAATGTGTACGCCCATGCATAAAATATGTTGTCACAGGTCACGTGGTATGACGGTTGCGGGAACGGAACAAACAATAGAAATTGAGACTGCACGCGTGAGTTCAAAATGGAATCATCGTGACAACCGGCTTTAACCAGCTGGATAGTTAAAAAAAATAAAACACAATGTAATCGCAAATCTAGTTTTAAATTGACTGCTAAAATAATTGAAAACCAATAAACAAAAACAAACAAAAAAATGCACTTTAAAACTAATTTAAAACCACATAGAAACAATCATGAAGAGTCAAAACTGAAGTCTGTCAAAAGCATATTAGTGATAATAGTACTTATTTTTTTTCCCCCAGAATGCTCAAGAATGGCATCGATAACCATCTATCTTCGTGAATGTGTTTTGTACTAGTGCCTTTAAAATGGCACATTTTTATGCAAAAAAAAATCCTACAACCTGATTTTTAAGCAATGAAAACTGCAGCCACAAACAACTAAATAAATATGTTTATGCGGCACCTATTTTGATCACACCACGTAAGGAGTCCACTTTTATACTCACGGATGTGATACTAAATATGCCGGAAATAAGATCCAGGCATAAAAAGCGCCGGCAATTAACTTCAGCGCGATAACTCTCGCAATTAGTCAATCGGGACGAGGCGTTGGCAAGCTCTGACGGTGACGGAAACGCCACGGAAGCACTCAAACACATTATTAAAATGGATAATGGAGTTAGCCCTCGTAGGTCAGATGTGACTGTTTCGGGTTCTGAGTATATTGGAAACAATTCAAATAGGAGAGCGAGTGTGAAGTGAAAACGCCGAACGAAAACGACCAACGACTGCCGAGTGGTGCCCGGAAAAAGAAAAAAAAATATTCGACAATGCTTGTGGATTAAACATTTGCCAAACTGGTGGCGCTCTGGTTTTAAAAATACACTTGCCCGTGTTTGGTATTTATGTTTTTTCAATTCGCCACGTTTAGATTCAGACTGGGGTCGAAGGCTTTGAAAATGTGACGTAATGCTCGCGGAACCTTACGTAAGCACGACTACACAGGTGCTTTGTAGAAAGAAAGAAAAAAAAATGGCGCTTGATGCTGGGTGTTGGCTTTGGAACTAAGTTAGGTTGAACCCGTGGTGGCTGGGCATTGTCGTTGAAACAGTTATCGCTATTCTGAGAAAAAACGTATAACCTGAACGAAATCTCGTATCGCACGAAATGATCAGAGACATAACACCGGAGCTGGGCAAACCTTAAATTATAAATTGTCCGATAAAGTGCGCCACAGAGGTAGATACCTCTCTCCAAGTTCATTCCTTGGAGATTACAAAGTCGATGTAAAAAAAACACACAAAGAACTTCGCATATGTCATTGTAACAACCGTTTCCCACAATTCTCACCAGGAGACGCTTCCCAGCTGGATCCGCAATAACCTGCTGCGTGTGTTGGGATGAAAAAAAAATAATGACTGTAAAGATTCGTCACGGCAGTTCACTGTTCTAGTTTGATCCACTTGACGAGTGAAACGGTACCCCCACCCACCCCAACTTTATCCCCTCTTTTCCCCTCCTCCTCCACCTTTGGTGGCCTGCGTATTTAGCTCCTTCTTCAACACCAGCCAACAAATGCCACCCCTATATAGCACCTCGGTTCATTCGCCCGCAGTACCTTCCGCATAGGTAGTATGTTGGTGCTGAAAAAAATAGTTATTTACCCCTCCCCCTCTCATCTCGTACCAAATACGCCTCAATTTATATATCCCTCCGCCCACCTACCCAAAACTCAAGGATACCCGAATCCACAGAAGTTTGGCGAATTTGTCACCGCAAACAAAAAGCGTTCAGGTTGGTCGACACAGTTAGCAGTTCGAACCGAGGGTGGTTGAATGATACGGCCATACAAAAAAAATCACCTTGTGGACAAAGAAAAAAATAACATCCTCCCCTCCTTTTATTTCTTACGGCCCGGTTTCTTATTTATTGAAGAACGGTGCTTGACTCCAGTCCCTAAGTAATAATTAACAGGTGTGTGAAGGGGGCGGACTTGGTACCGTTAGTCAAACCAACGTGTGCGGATTTTTTTTTCTTTCTTTCTTTTGACCGATCTAGAGGCCATCTAGGGGGGAGGGTTGAGGAATCGAAAAAATGCACAAATTACGCACCGCATGGACTGGCGAGGGGTTAACACCGGTTAAGTTAGGGGAACAAGGACAAGAACCTGGAAGTGGGTTCATCGGAAAAGGGATGCTTATTTATTGGCAGAGAGCAAAGGAATGCGCTTGCCGGTAAAGGGATGATTTTTACGTATGAGGTAAAGACGGTAAATCTGATGTTTTTTAGCAACGCTGCAGAGCGATTCAAATTGACTATCTATTGCTCTCCAGTGAATGATAATTAATTTCGACGATAAAAATCCTTCTTATTGTTTCGTCCAGGACAGTGCTGGAAGACGAAATGAATATGCCTTACATTTTATTTTTTAGAAAATGTTTTCAAATAACTAAATGTGATATTATATGAAAGAAGAAATGGACACATTGTTATTGTGTCTAAAATTATAATATGCCTGTATTATGTTTGATATTATGTTCAAATTAAATACCAAAATTAAAACTTTGCACAATTTATTTTCAAGGCAAAAAAAAACTTTTTTTCTATAAATCTAATGTTCTGAAAATGTATGCCCTTGTTTAGTTTTCAAGGCGTTAAACTAAAATCATAGATTTGCTCTTGCTGAAATGAGTAGCCACACGGCTCTTAATTTCCAATTTTATTTTTGTTAAAATCATAGAGTCCTCCAGCAATATATAGTTGAATTTTCACACAAGAACTCCCATTTACTGACTTCCCGGCCAGTCATCTTATCACATCGGCCCTGTACGAAAAACACATCATTATACTCGTATATCAGGTACACACACATGGGTTAGGTAATAGAAAAAAAAAATAAGAAAAAAAGACAAAAAATAGCAGGAAGCGAAAAAGAGTCGCAGGGGTGCTGCACCAGCAACAGCTCCACGTGCCGTATACGATATACCGTAGATAAATTACACGTTTGGCCACTAACCCTATTGGCCACCCCTCATTTGTCTCCCAATACCACCCTCATCCCCCCACAGAATGCAGTCAGCCAATTTTTTTTTGTCCATTTTTTGTGAGGAGTCAATACCTTGGGGGAAACGCTGGGCACGCATATTTTGGCTAACAAAAAAAAAACGCTGGCAACATTCAATCTGTAGGTCCTTACTCCCGAAAACGTTATACAGATACAAAAAACCCACCGTTTTTTTTTTCTTTCTTTGTGTGTGGTGAACTGTGCAATTGCGACAAGTCAACCCCCCTCCCTTGTAATACAATGGTTTAATATACGCGAATTGCCCAGCACAAAAAATAAAAGGTTGGATTCGGAGACATAAAAAAATTATTCCGAATGCTCATTTCCGATGTTATACAATTTTAGATTGTTATCAACTATCACCTACAGGGAAAGAGACGAGCGATACATTTTATAAACACAGTTGGGTGACTGGCAGCTAAACCGCTAAAATAAACCACGTTAACATAAATTATAGGAAGCGTCTTTTGAGTGAGCATGTGTATGTGCCATGGAAAGGGCGACCCAAGGTCTTACTTGTCATATCCGGTTGTTCTAATAAGAAGGCCAAGGGTGGACTGAACTAGCTCCTAGGGGCCCTGACTTTCAATGACCAAAATCTAAATTTTTTTTTTGGGGTGGGGGCTTCTCCGCCCTCCCGCAATGGGCAGTCCGCCCCTGAAGAAGGCTACGGATTAGACTGTAGTGGATTCGAGTCCATAGGTGGTTCATTCAATGAACGTTCAAACCGAGATAAAAAAATTATATTATCTGTTCAGTCTTGGAACTTGAAATAATATTCTAAATGAAATTAATAACAACAATAGGAATGAATATCAACTTTATTTCATTGTCGATAAATTAATTTATCTGTTACTTGTATCCCATTTATAGACAACAGTTGCAAAGTGCGATAGCGTTAGACGGAGCATGCAAAATATATTATCAGCACACAGCATTATGGGTAGCATCTGTAGCACAACTCGTTTTAATACGAACCGATGGCTCAGTGGGTATGAGGACATGCTACGAAACCAACGGTCCCGGGTTCGATTCCCGGCGCAGGCTTTCGTT
>JAUJYS010001885.1:0-16104 GCA_033995665.1 Melogona broelemanni
TCTGTATTCGAGACTCTGTTAGACTGTTCCACAGCCGACACACCCTGGGAAAATAAGAATAGCGGTAGGCATCACACATACATAATTAAACAATTAATATTTACACAATGAACAAAACGTTTCTTGTGTGCTTCAGAAATACGGTGTAAGTATTTGCTGAATGTTGAATTTTTTGGATGAGTGAATACCGCAATGGAGCACGCATCCAACAATAATAATGCGCACGAAAATTTTTTCACCACTGTGCAAACACTTTAAACATATTTCAGATACCAGTTATTGCGGTGGGCAGCATTTAAATATTTATTTCTTATCCTGCTGGGCAGCGTTGCGGACACGCCACAGAGCAATAAACAGCTTCACGTGCGATTTTAAACAAACGTGATTGAAACTAATCGGTCTAACTAGGGGGTTACAAATTATTTTATTATACGACCATCTATGCGGGGGCATCCCTATTTATTGCACAGCTTCCATTTAGTAATGCCAACTGAGCGTAGACACATTTTAAATTTAACATTTTGCATTGTAAAAGTTAATATTTCTGTTCGAGTGTCTATTGTATCCTTCAGCGTTCATTCATATCGGCAATTTGCTAGCTGTAATGCGGTTTCGCCTATAATCAATCTAACTTTGAATATCTTTGATTTTCGTCGCCATTCCTCAGAGCAGCGCATTCGACACACGTTAACTGAAGTCAGTCGATCCATCCATCCATCACTCTCTCAATGCTCCGAATGTCATTACCGAAACCGGCGTGCTGAGCGTGAAAATTTAACATTCAATTAACAGGCATTTAATACAATGAAATGTCGGAGACCTCGCGGTGGGAAGACGCGGTAAACAGAATGAGAGATTAATCGTACATCGCACTCCGCAATCAGAATTGTGCTAATGACGATTTGGCGCCAGACTACACTACATAAAGCAGTCGATACGGTCGACTTTTGCAACGGGTTTTGTTTACGACAACTATTTTTTAGTGTTTCTTAGGATAACATTTTCTTTTCAGAGACATTTCCCATTTTTTTTGTCACAAAGACGTTAGCGAATAGCATTAAAGGAGATTTTGAACCCCTCGTTGTGACATGACACTGACTGAGGGGGCCTGAACTAGTAACCTGATAAGAGCCCCGACCGGGGATCGAACCCGGGACCGTCGTACTGGACACAGCCAGTCGAGCCTGGGCTACGATAATTGTAATTTAAATTGTCGATGTTCCAAATGCCATATCGTTTCAATTGAAGCGGTTAAAGGTAGAATGGTGTAAGTTACTTTTTTTTGTCATTTTTTTAATTAGGTGCACCAATGTAGTTACGCATTTCATAGTATTGTCATAAAATGTGTTCGAAGTCGAAACGCTTATGCAGCAGATGTCCATCTTGTTGCCCAGCTCAACAAAAAAAAAGACTTAGAAAAAAGACTTGAATCTATTGTTTGTTTCTCAATTGTATTTTTTTACCGAATCATTCAATAACATTTTCTTCTAGTGTTTCTTAAAAGCACAGCAGTTCTACAGTTAAATCGGCGACGCTTGATTACACACGCTCATTCTTTTTAATATTTAATTACTTCAACTTCGGGTCAGAGGAGGAAAACAAAATCTTAATATTAATTTCCCTTCCCTCCACAACATACGACGAGTGAGAAGCGCAGCATGACGTCTTGGCCAGCCTACGCAACCACTACAAACATCCCGCCAACTGCAATTTTTTTTTCTCCACTTCTCTCCCCAGTATAACACTGACACACCGACCTATTGATGACCTCCTCTTTTTCTGCACCCCTCCTCTCTTCCCATCCTCAACCATTTCACTACAGCGGAACCACGGAGAGGAACTGTAACACAGCGCTATTGGCGAGAAACGGCTTCGGCGGCGGACGACAATGAATAAAAGTTAGAAGTAAACGGCCTCCACGATCACGGTTTCACAAAAGCCGGCCGCCGCCAGAACACATACGTGTATACGCACACACATGCACCGATCGCGTCAGTAGGCCAATACAGAGGTAGTCAATGATCTCTCCGCCACTAACCACTGCACTGCAAATCGTTTCGTCTACGTCGAAATTAGTGTAACCTATTTCGAGACAATTAAGGCCGCTGAATATAAAATGTACTATCACATATTAATGTAATACTGAGACATTTTATTTTTGAAAAATGGATTCCGGTAGTCGGTAATTGACGAAATTTTCAGAATATTTACTGAAATCATTTCGAAAACGGTCGATAAAAATAGCATAATGAAAGTGGCGTTTATAACGCCTCAATTTTTATTTATGTTAGTCATTTCAAATTAAGTTAAACAAAGTTTTTTAAAAAAATGAGTAATTTCAAATTAAGTTAAACAAAGTAACATTTTTTTAAGTATGAAGGAATATTGTATATTTGAAAAATAAAAAAGCTAGAGCTTAACTTTATATATTTTTTTATTTTGAATCGTCAAACAAACTGTATTACCGACGACCAAATACAATTAAATTTTCATAAATAAAAATTAGGAATGATTAATTAGACACTTTAATCGATTTAAAATATGGCTTTATAAAACGTTTTTGAAGACATCGCGATTTACAGTGTAACCAAATTTCTACTGCCTCGTTACTCTCCGTGTCATTTAGCAGTGGCTACACGCTGGTCTCATAAACGCACGTGCACCACTCGGAGATACAAGCATCGTAAAACCGCTATTTTTCGCTGCGCGAGAACAGCAGGTACGGAATACCTGCGGCTGGCGCCGACTTTTTTTTTTTTTCAATACTTCTTTTTCAAGTATAACCAAATACAAGTACGAGCGTGACTGTAGCATTATTCTTCTAACTATGGTCAGGTGAAACGCGTGCGGAACACTGAACGGCACGGGCGATATTCCAACTCATCCCGGTGCGCATTTTTATTTTTTAAATGCACCGCGTGGGCCGTGGTGAGTGCAGGTGGCCT
Organism: Melogona broelemanni; assembly: GCA_033995665.1. Taxonomy (NCBI): domain Eukaryota; kingdom Metazoa; phylum Arthropoda; class Diplopoda; order Chordeumatida; family Chordeumatidae; genus Melogona; species Melogona broelemanni. The sequence continues at coordinate 2,946 of JAUJYS010001885.1, forward strand.
AGTGAACAACTCGCATTAATTTTTTAAAGATCGATTCCATTGGAATATCAATGCGGAACGGATGCCGACTTTGACTGCCTTACTACAATTCCGATTTTGTTCGCTCTATGGTCTTGCTCGGAAATCACGGTGATGCAGCCTCTGAGCGAATTCTCCACGGACATGCTTCTGCAGCAGTTACAATCTGTTTGACCCTTCGCTCATCGATACCTCAGGTATGGTGTGGTGTTAGGAAACAATATTTTTTGGAGCAGGTGCTTTGTAAGGACATAACCGAACGAATCAATTGACCGACCAGGAAAAATTGCAAGACGTGAGCCAAGATTTTTTTCTCGACTATCAACAGCTGAAACAGTACAAGGCTTCTGGCGGAGGATCTCTGTCCCACACTGAACGACGACCAGACGTATTGAATTCATTATTGCAACTGTTTAGCGAGTTCAATAGTAAATGTACTTGTGTTGACGAGAACTACAGAACTTGTGGCGACTATAACAATTTTGAATGCCTAATTCTAACCGATTTTCGATAATGGGGATCTTGTCCACCGCCATCTGCGTCTTCAGTTTGATGACCGCGCTAATCAACGCGCAGCATCGCGCTTTCCAGAACAATTTCGCTCGTCAGGTGTTCCAGGATCCCAACAATCCCCGGTTACGCTTCACCCTAGTCCCGACCTTCGCCGGTCCGTTCCCCGTGTTCCAGCAATCCTCCGAAGACGGCGGTGACGAGGGGCCCGGCCAGCAGCAGCCACCATTCGCCTCCTCCAACCACGGATTCCACTCCTCGGAGGAAGGCCGCCCTCCGCCCGAACACTTTATGGCCGGCCCACCCGTCTTCATCCCTCAACAACAGCAGCAAATACAGTTCAATGACAACGGTCCACCATCTGGACCGGGATTCCAGGGTGGCCCACCACCACCACCACCCCACAATAACAACAACAACCATCTCCAGATGTCCCAGCAAGGTAACAACCGGTTCTTCGGGCGACCACCGTCGGGGATAAGAGATAACTTTGGCGGTCCGCCGTCCACCCCCTCCACGCCCCACTTTTTCTTCACTTCCGGTCCGCAGCACGGCAACAACGGCGGAAACTTTAACAATCACGTGACGTTCAGCAACCCGCATCCAAACAACAACATCAACAACCACCCGCACCAAAACAACATCAACAACAACCAGAATCAGCAGGGAACTCTCAACAATAACGTTCCTCGTCAAACCATGCAATTCTTCAATCCGTTCGTATCCACTTCACCACCTCTATTTCCGTTCCAGCAGCAACAGCAGCAACAACAGACGCAGCCGCCGCGCTTCGTCCCCCGACCCGAACCCGCCAGACCAGGACCGAATCTAAACGGGGTCAATCGTTTGACCTCCCAGCGGCTTCAATCCGCCACCCCGCCCACCACCTTCCCCATGACCTTCCAACTGCAGGCCAACGTTCAAAGCAATCCGCCGCCCAGGTTCCTACCACCCAACCCCAATAACGGCGGCTCCAGCGGCGAATTTCAAACGCACCCGCCACCGCCAAATTTTGCCAACGCGCCGCGACCCCCGCAGCCGCCACCCTTCACCGCCCAACAGCTGTCACCCATTCTCAACCATGGGCAATCCCGACCGAACCAACCGATCCGTCCGCAGGGCAATGTAGCAGCCGCTAGACCACAATTCACTATCACCAATACGGGCAACCTCCAAGAATCGACTTCCGGTGAGTTTAATCCGCGTCCACCGCCGCAACAAGCATCCCCACCACCACCTCCGCCCAGGACAGAACCACCGCCACCTCAGCAGCGACCAGTTCCACCTCCACCACCCCCAACATTCTCACCTCCACTTTCAGTCAGTCCGTCCCGATTCAATTCTGGCGAGACCATCGGATTTATTCAATCGTCACCGGTCGTCCAAAATCCGTTCGTATTCAACCCTCAGGAGAACAGACCACAGGGGCCACCAGTATTCAACCCGCAGGAGAACAGACCACAAGGTCCACCAGTGTCCATCGCCAGCTCGGAAAACAATTTCAACCCCAATCCCAACCCGCACCACCCTCACCAGGACGGAGGGTCGAATTTCCCCAGCTCAGCGGAATTCCCCCGTGCTCCCATCTCCTTCTTCGGCCAGGGCTTCACGGATTTGACCCCGCCCACCACCCCCATCCACTTCTTCACCAGCCAGGACATCAGCCAGGGCCCGCCGCAAACGATCAGCGTTCAAATCAACGGACAGTTGGCCTCCAACGAAGATAGCCGAGAAAATCGCCCGACTGGCGGCGCCACCAGCAGCGAGACGCCGCCTGTCCAACGTCCCCACCCCCAACCAATCCAGAACCAGCAACAGGTCGACCCGCTCACGGTGACATCACCATTCGTGGAGACCGGGCAACCCATCACCAACTCTTTCCCGACGAGTGCAGAATTTCCACAGAGCCAGGAAATGGCCGGTCCACATTCCACGGACTCCCAGCAGACTCCATCATTACCATCGTCTTCACCCACGCCCTTCACCCACCACAACCAAAAAGAGCACACTAACCAACAACAGCAGACCAATAACCAACAACAGCAACACAGTAGCCAACAACAGCAGCACAGTATCCAACAAGAACAGCACAACAACCAACAAGACCAGCGCAATAACCACCAACAAGACAATACCCAAGAACAGCACCAAAACCAGCAACACCAAAACCAGCAACACCAAAGCCACCAACAGGACTTCAACTCGGAAGTATCCATAGAGCAACCAGGCATATCTGGAGAGATCCTCACCGAGATCCCTCGTCTGGTGGATCGAACCCATTCATCCACCTTATCCCCGGAAACTGCAGCGCCACCAACGGAACGCTCAACCCTCCCCACCACGCCATCCAGACCAACGCCATCAGTCATCGCAACCCCGAAATCGGAAGAGGTGGTGGTGCGCACGTCCCCATCCCCGCCAGAGCAGAGCGCCACCGTGCGGCCACGCCCGGCCACCCGCCAGCGCCAACGGGTCCGGAAGCTGAGACCAAAGGCTCAGTCGCCCAGCGTGGCGGCCATCTTGAGCAACCTGCAGAAGCCGTTTCCGGTCCGCGAGGATCAGCTGCAGCGGCCCCAGTCCACCAGATCGCCCGAATCTCCGAAAACCACGACGAAATTGACCTCGTCCACCGCCGCGGGTAACGGGCGACGACCAGGTTCCGGTACCACCCGAGGCCGTCGGCCAACCCGGTTCCGCCGGCCGTTATCCACGCCGTCCACGGAAGCCAATCTGCAGGATATCTCCGAGAAGTTTGAGCCGATCACTGTCAGCCGCGTGCCGGACTCGTCGCCATCGAGGTCAACTGGCAACACCCACTTCAGGTAAAAACCAAATGCCACTTTCTTATTCCGCATTGAAAACGAAAAATTTCTTGAAACTCCTACTTCGGAACACTGGTCATTGCTTAAGATATCTTGCCACACATTAGAATACGAGAAACTGCAACGCCGCATTTTTTTTTACAAATACTAATCACTGGATTTTAAAAATACGATTTAGAGCATGCACCGTAAAATAACATTACCATGTTCAAATATTTCACATTTAAGATCCAGGAAATAATCAGTTCTTGGCCATTATTTGGTCGATCCATTACAGGTACAACGATGAAGAGCGATGAACAATATAAAACTGGAATAAATATTTGCAAATAATCATTTTCTGTATAAATCACATTTTTAAGGCTCAAAGCAATGGACCTAATTTATCAGTTGGTTAACAACTTTTGGTTTACAACGAGCAAAATGCACTTGCACATAATTTACTAGCACTCTCAATAGATGTCGCAACCAGGATATTATTCATTTAAGTTATAATAGTCCTAAGAAATACCGGCAATTGTTCTGGAGCCTTAAATGTTCATGAGACTCTAACCTGAAATATGCAGCTAATTTTTTTCTGTTAAAATTATTATCAATCACCCATAAATACTAATATTTTAGTTTCCTGACTAGATCAGTGACAAAAACATTGATTTCGACATTCGGCAAAACGGTTTATCATTTACGTTATCCCATCAGACTTGCTACAAGCTTAGCTTGAGAAGCGAAACGTATTTATGGCGCGTCTAATTTTTGTCAGCTGACATCCAAAGAGACGTTTTATCAACGTAAACAATTGCTGTAATTTATGCACAGCGCCTTTCAAAGCTTAAACTAAATTTAGTGTTTCCTCTCTTCGTCAGAAACACATTGAACCCAATGTAGGCCGCCCCGTATGTAATTTAATTCGTGATGAAACAGGCGAATCCACACGAGCACTGTTACTTTAAGTGTCAACTGTATGTCTGTCTATATGCGCATACCTCTTAATTAGCGCGTCACTGCCCCATTACACACATAACATCAACGCAGCTAAAAAAGGTTAATGTATGAGAAGAATACATGAATTTATTCTCAGCATTTCAATCCTTAAAAAAACTACCGTTGACTTATTCGTGCCACACAGATAAGAGGGCGTACATGCAAATTACGAAATCAACTATTCTCGTTAAAAAGCGCCGCAGTTCATACACTATGTACATGTATTCTCAATTTATTAATAATCACAAATGCAATTAAAGCTGTTGAAGCAGTACTAGTTCAAAATTGGATATTTCATATTTCCATGTCTTGCCCAGAAATTTCGCAAGAGATACATACTCCCCCTACATAGTCGTTAGTGGTGAACATGTCGACGCATTGTGCGGTCAAGGCAAATACCAACAATGGCCACCTTTATTTGCAAACTTGTAAAATGTAACAATTACTTCGTGTTGATTTTTTCATCGCATTTTGAAACGTGACTATTCAACCGTATCAACCGTTTTTTAGCGACAGTAATTATCGTCACACCTTGGCAAAAAAAAATTGCGAATTTATCGGTCTATAAATTAAACGTGACACCAGGACTATTATCATTTATGGCAGCAATAAATGTGTCGCGATATCAAAGTGATACTATACTCAAGGTTGGAAAAAATATGGAGGTAACTAAAACAAAAAATCACCTTCGTTGAAAATGAAGAAACTTATTCTTCATAAGCAATTTTATCTCTTAATTTGTAATTGACTTATTGACTATGTAAAAGTTTTAATAATTGTGTTTTCAATTAAGACACTGGCATTTCCAGTGAATGGAGCACTTGTACTACTCATCGATGTTGTGAACACATTACAACGAATCGAAATTGCATTTGCGGAAGCAATTATAACACACGCAGCGAGAAGAATTATTTACGTCATTAATGGCATTATACAATGCGGAATTACATTATTGCTGCATTGACTTTCAAATTCGTATTAGGAATACGCCTGATTTCGGGTGCGTTGGAATTGACTAAACATGAAGCAGAGTAGCACGGTAGGCATATACAGTATATATTTATATCAGTCTAAAAATATTATATATTTACGTTCTTCAAATGAATCATGGCGAAAGAAATGTAAGCCAGTATGATAACTCGCATAGTACTTAGCCATGCATATTTTTAAGCACAATAATAAAGCTGCGATCACATTGCTCCTATATGTGCTCATCATTGCGCTGAAGATACTACTCGTATATGCACCTGCATGACGATACGTATATAGTCATCGCGCAAATTATAGATGACGACATGCAGCTTTAGTTCACTGAAGCCGACACTCTACACTGAAAAGACTTCTGTTTGGATTTCTTAAAGCTTCAATAGGCGTGTGTATAATTTTTTAGCTACCAGGAAACAGAATTGGATTTTTAAAAAAGGAGAAATGAATGGCTTCTCGTAACATTCAATACATTAGTAGTGGAATAAAAAAATGACCCAAAAGTGAAACTAAAAAGGCGAGCTTTGTCGAGAGCAGACATCGAATTACACGCATGAAGGTGTAAGAACAGCATGATGGGAAGAATTATATTTTTAAAAAATGAATCTAGGCGAAAAGTAACAGTAAAATATGACGTCTGACATTAATGTATAACGCCATAGGCTGTGATTCTCTCTGCAACCACTGAACCGATGTGTCCAACGGCGCAAAACGCTCGAACAGTCTAATAGATGCACGCGCGCGAGTGTTTTTCCAAAACGGATCAAACGCTTTGCGGAAATTCCCAATTCTTTTAGTGCTTGGGGGACTGCGGGCCGGTCAGTCTTTCACATGCAGAATCGGGCTTACACTTTTAAAACGTAGTATTATCAAAACAATTGTCCTCCCCAAAATTTGGTGACACATGTTTTTCATTAAGCGCATAACATACGAATGATTGCCAAAATTAAAAATATTTAAATGCTGGGCTTGGAACCATAATTCAGCATCCAGCATTCAACTACCCAAAAGTATTATTTTAATAGATAATAATAGTAATGGGAAATAATTATTTCACTCCCATCGATCGTTATTTATTATTGCAAAATCAAATCGATAATTTCATGTTACAGTTGATTTGTGCCCATATGCACCGAAAACATATAACTTATGCAAAAGATAAAAGTGGCGCTATGGAGCGTTCACCTGGCCGTAATTATATCTTAGCAATTTAACTTTTCATAACGCTGCGCATTTGCTAAAGAATACTTGCGGTCACGTGAACGCTCCATCGCCACCCTTGTCATCTGATCATTTGTCGAGTAGATCCACCAGAAATAGCTTTTAACCACTGATCCCAAAACAAAGCACGTGCTTTCAAACATCAAGCACGATAATTATATGCTGCCGTAATTGATTGATTCGTTTCCATTATTGGAACATTCGCAAAAGCAGTTAATGCATATTTTAAATCAGGCCCACAAATATTTCGTATTACCGAAATGGAAACTAATATTGGTTAGCCGGCCCTATGTAGAAAGCCGTGTCAAAGACGACACCATTTTCGCAATAGTGACGAAGCAATATTCCATTATAATTAACGGATAACATGTGTCGCCCGTTATTTCGCACGCTCTGAATAGCTTGCGATGGTTATGTGCTCCTCTAGCCAAACGGGGGATGATTTAGCAATTTAGGAAAAAAGGTGGACAATTTCCATAACCACCAAAAACCTCAACTTAAGCGCCTCAATTTCAATTATTGTAATTTTACTTCCAATTTGTTCTTGTCGATTTGATTAGAAAATTCGAGTATGGAAAGGGAAATTTCGTCAGCGCTGTGATGCGAATTAGATTATTTATAAGTTTTTTGTGTTTGTTGCGCATTTTATTATGTCCGTTTATGGTCCTAAGACCACGAAACTTTGTGTGTCACTAAAGCTAGACTTCACCTCGATCATCTTTTGATAAAAAATATTGTAAGTTACCGCAACGTTTCAAGTGATAAAGTTGTTCAAACAGTCAAGCACAATTCATGAGGAGTTGACCACCGTTTTCAGTGCACATTCCTAAGGGTATTTCTGTCACTTGTCTAATAAATTACAAATAATAAATTGCACATAATAATTGTTAGGTTTTTAAAAATATCGTTATTATTCCAATTATTCGTTATTATACAATTGAATATCACAAAAGAGATTCTGTATCCCTCGTGTTGGTATAGCAATGTGTGAAGGGTGCATTTTCACCAGCACCCAGGGATCGAATAAACGAAAGCCAGAGCCGGGAATCGAACCCCGGATGCAATACCGACTGGACTACGACGTGTCGTACCAGCGAATAGCGCGATAGTGCCATATCCAACATTGGACGTGATATTTATTTTTAAATATTTTACGAGGGACTTTGGTGGATATATAGCGAATTTTTAAACATAGTTGCTTCCGTGATACGAAAATTTAATGCTACAATTATTTAGCCAAGCTGTAGACCGTTCGATAATTAGAATCGAATGTGCCATAGCTACAGTGTTATGGACTATGGCGACATACTGTGCAAGCAGCATCAGGGAAAAAAGAACGCTTCACCTGACACATCGGAAATTTTAACTAGCCACGCCTTAGAAGTCATGTTGTATCCCAAATATATTTGAGTGTGGCAACATGGCTTTTTTTACAACTTGCTAGACTTCCCGACTACAACAACGGATTGACAGTGCAGTTGCATTTGTTCGTAATTCTACAGAAGCTTAATGATATCATAGTTATATAGAGTAGCAATTGAAAGATACAATGGTACAAATTTTCAGTGAAAGCTATGTCGTCTCTTATTTTACCTAATAAATGCCAAAAAACAATATTATTCTTTTTAAGAAACCGGCCATTTTCGGTGGAATGGTAAAAAAAAACAATTCTTTTCGGCTAGTTGACGAGGGGACTTGCCCTTAAATCACTAATAACAGAGTACACCGATGCCGCTACCAAGAACCAGAAGCTAAATCTTCTAACGTATAATCTGAGTCTTTTCGCCTCTACTTTACAAATGACTAGGTTGAACGAAGTACGACTCGACTTGCCTAGAGATCGCATGGACCAAAAGCGCATTGTTAATATAATTCGTGATATTTATCTCGCTTAAGCATTTTATACCGAGTATAACGACATGCGACTTTTCAAAGAATGAGGTCGCACGGACTTGACTACATGCAATATTTTCTGGAATTTCTCTGGTTTTTTTATTTTTTTTTCCCTCCCTCTTTCAAATTGAGATGTAACTCTCAAAAGGCAATTTATTCCCGCAGACCGTAATTTTGTGGTTGGTAAACGATATAGTACTCCTAATAAATTGCAGGTAAAATTTATTTTGATAATGCCACTTACTCGTACAACAAGTAAATATACGGCTAGCAGATATACTTGTTACAAGTTTCCTTAGTGAAATGAATAAAACTCACCAGAACAATATTTTAACATACTGTATCTCTCCCTAGAGTTATTCGAATGCTCTTTAATATAGACATTGCTACTGTAAATATGGTTGCTGCAATCAACATTTTAATTAACTCTCTTTATCACTTGTGAGTTATTCGAATGACTTTAAATTTATAGAGATCGTCCCCGCCATAGATAAATGGGCTGCTTGCGGCTATAATTAATAATTGTAATTTTAATTGTGCATAGCTAAATATGATAGCCAAAATCAAAACTAATAGTTTAATTATGTTTAGGTGGATCGCTTAATGGATCACTGATAAATTCATTTTAACAACAAAATTGAAGAAAAGTTATAATATACAGCACGTGTAAATAACATTATTCGTGGTGGACATTACCGATGGTGAGCATTAGACCTTTCAATCCAATGAATATCGCATTGTCATCATTAGTGGCGTTAAATTAGAAATTGACACCCATGTTACCTATAATAAAGGATCGGACACAGGAGAGTCACTTCGCACGCATAATTACTGAGTGGCATTTCTAATCTGACGAGGTCACGTGGCATTCGGCGCTTGCATTTCGGTGTCACGGTTTCTTATATTGCAGACTTAAACTAATGCGTGACTTTGTGTATGAAAACAGATATTTAAAAAAACAAACTTCTTAATTAATGTGCGGGCGTGAAAACGTCTTAATTTGTGGAAGCACTTCCCGGTGAAGATTTGACGCTCAAATACAATTTTTACGGCCGCCGCCTCATGAAAGCATTGTTAAGACAATTAAAACGCATTGTTCGCAAAATTGCACGCAAACTTCCAGCATACGAGCAGGCGCCACGGAATTAACAAAATCGATTCATCCACGGTGCGCGCACGGTAATGATAGCACCGATGCATTGCGTCTTGGTGAACGAAATGTAAGGGTAGAATGACGAATATTTATCCCACCATCCAATACTTTTAGGTTCGTTTCTCGTCGAAACGTAGAGTTAAGCGATTTTTTCCGCAACTCTACGTTTCGAACTTCGGATACCAACTTTTAACCCGTCCATGTTATCGCATCATCGAATGCTTTTATTGGACCCCGTCAGACCAAAATGGCTGGCGGTTATAGTTTTGTAACTTTTTTGTAACTCTCAAAATTTGCATAACTATCTACCCCCCTCCCTCTAAAAATGACTGCTGACCCCCCTTTTTTTTGGCAAATCGGATACTGGGTCCCACGTCTTTATACTCAGACACGAAATTCTTCTGGCCCAAAAAATATCGGATGTCTTGGTCGTGAATTGAACCCGAGATCAAGGGTATATCAGACGAGAACACATTCCACAATGTCACCGATGCCTCTGAAGTTAGTTAACTAGTTACTATTTTCATATTATTAAATAATAATAAGAAAGTAAAAAGATAGTAAAGTGTTTCTCAAAGATAGTTAACATTATATTGATACTATCGAGATACGCATCATTTGTAAAATATATCAAAATCCTGCATTGTCAATACCGGTATGCATTTACCTTTCTATCTCTTTGTCCTCATAGCCCCCCAAACGCTTACTTCCCCAATGTATCACCTACAGCCCAGCCTTCTGTAGATTGGCTTTTAGTGTACAGCGTCAAACACGCAATTACGAAATTGGCACTACCACCATTAACAATTCCCAAATTCCCAAAGAGGCTAAACAGTTATTTGCTCGCGCAAATTAAAATGTTTTGTTATTTTCTCATTGTTGGTTAGCGCTTGTTTTTTATTATTGCGGCAAGATAGGTCGTTAGCCTGCAGTTGACGACGCCACGATCTTCGTGCCTCAATCATAGCTGCATATAATCGCTACATTGTAGCTACCCATTACAAAGACAGCCATGCAAATATATTTGACCAAGTAATAAAAAAGGCGGGAAGGGTTGGATAAAACACAAAGAAATAAATGTATTGGCGCGCGTGGGAAAATACTTTAGCGCAGGAATTTGTCCGCCTAAACTTTCGCTTTTTCCGTACGGTAAATAAATGGTTGGGCAGTGAAAAATTGAGGGTCGATCTCATTCAATTCACTAGCGATAACACGGTTTTTACTATTACTAACATACGTTTTTTCCTTCAAATTTCTCCTTCGTTTTCTTTCCTGTATGGTTATACCTTTAATCTAACTCGTGAGAACCACAAACAAAGGAGTCATCTGTAAGCCAAAATGGAACAGAAAATAATTTTAGCACACTTGATTGTTCAACATATTTTGGGAAACGCAATAGATAATTTTACCATCTACTTTATTGCGACATTTTATTTAACTAAACATGAATGTTTATTGTACGAGTAATTGAATATTGATTGTACAAATATCTCTGTGTTTCTTTCAACTTCTTTGAGGTCCATTTTAACCAACTTTCCCATGTCCTAGAGAGCTAAAATTTCGTTAACAGATCAGTTTCATAAAACATTTAAATCTATCATATTTTGACGGATCCTCCAATGACCTTTCCATTAATCGTTACGGGAAGACACTTCATTCAAAACAATCATTAATTAAATTCAAATTTTTTAGTGATATTACAATGTAAATAAATTAAATAAATAACACAAAATACTTTATGAGATATTTAAAGGTGTCAGCAGCTTTATAAAAAAGGTTATGCTCATGTCGATGTATAAATAAAAGGTTATATCCGAAAAACAAAGGTTTTTTTTACATTTATTTTCTTTTAATTTATTTCTTTAGCCAATCGATTGATTCGATCTCGACATCTGCCTCATCGCCACCTGTGGTTGGCACCGTGGCCAAACCGTGCAACCCTGCAGCGTGCCGACTGCCCGATTGCTTCTGCGGCGGAAACAAGTTCATACCCGGTGAGTAAAATTTTGAAAATTCAGAAATTACGGCGCGGTCATATATATAGAAGACGTGTTTAAATTTAAGTACAGGGTGACCCAATAAGAACACCTGTTTTAATGTGCGCGCCGCTGCTGTATTCCTGAAATAGCGGTGCTAAAAAATTCTTATTTATCGCATTGCGATTTGTATTCGGGGGAACGCTACAAAAGTTTTTCTTATTATAAAAATGTGATATAAATTTAAATCTGGCGCTCTTATCATCATATCCACAGTATGTACGCGCAGGACTACAATATTAAAACAAAATAAACTTGAGACGCATATGAACACTTAAAATCGTTGAAACGAATCGCCGAAACTGCCGAATCGACCAAAACTTTTCATGTAAATGCAATAGTTTTTGATTCTACCCGTAAAAACAAATAAAAACTAGCCAAGCCATCGCAGAAGACAAAAAAAAACAATACTGTATCACTAATTAGAAATTCGAGCTCCAGTGATCAAATTGAATTTCATGAACCAGCAAGAGAAGATCCGACCAATCCTTTGCAAAAAAAATAAAATAAATAAAATATTGCCCCCTGTATTTAAAACGACTGAACCACAACACCATTTTTGAATGGATTTAGAATTCCCCCAATAGACAGAACCGAACAATACTGTATCGCCATCTCGATACAAAATCGTAAAAGCAATTCGAAACTCGGTGGCATATTTTCAATAATTCACAATAATAACCTTGACTGGTGAACTGGAACTTAATTCATTCAGAATTCCCGTCATGTGCGCAAGATGCTCCACGTCTGCAGTTCACGGTTAGCGTTAGCTGAAGTGGTTGGTTCCACAAGGTTATCTAAATCTAAAAAAAAAATTAAGACAGGTGAAGTTCGCACTAATCTCGCTTGATCCGAGACGTGATCTTCAAATCGCTCGCGTCACTCATCGCGGCAACAGCGCACCTGCCCTGAAAATCCACTTTTTTTCGCGAAACGTAAAAAAAAATGTGTGGTTGTATATCCTCTGAGAACCCCAGGGTGCTTCTGTCACCACTTCAAATCAAGCTATAATTCTTTTAGAAGAGGCCATCCCGTTTCTCCCCTATTTGATTTTTTACTTGTTTTTAGCGCAGCATTTCCTTCGATATTCTTCAACTATACAACGATCGTCATTAGAACTGTCACCGTGTTGTGTAAGAACGGAACGGAAAAGTTCGGTTCCTAGGAATAGGTTCTTTTTTTTTTTTTTTTTTTTGAGGAACGTCTAGATTCCTGTTTAATTTTTGAGGAACTCTGACGGAAACTGTTTTTTTTTTTTTTTTTTGAAGAACTGGAAAGATGCTTCCTTTTGTGATAAGATTGCGTGGGAATGTTTATTGATCATTACACACCACGTTTTATGGAATTGTAAAAATATTTTTAATCGAAGGAACGGAAAAGTTCCAGGTTCCTTTTTTTTTTTTTTAAATCACCGTAGCGCCTAGTGCACCACAGGACTACTGCACCTTCGTGTCTCTAAGGAGGTATGTGAGGGGCAGGGAAGGGGAGGGAAGAGGGATGCAGCTGGAATAGCCAGACTGCAGGATCCACCCCTAAGCTCT
>JAUJYS010001886.1:0-16099 GCA_033995665.1 Melogona broelemanni
TATGCGGTTTACTGTGGTTGCCTATGGGAAATGCAACACTTTGAACTGCTGTATCTCCGTTAATATTGCTTTCCGCACCTTAATTTTTTTTTATTCATCTTCTCCTTACTTTTTGCATCTAAAAAGTGCCTTTCTAAAAAAATCCCAGACTTGTGCCGGATCTGCATTTTAGCCATTTATTTATTTGGGTTTCCCGGCTCAACACTTTAGAAACAAAAAGTAACCCGTATTGGTGTATCACCGTACTTGTTGGGATCTTTGTCGCGTCTCGCAATTCTTCGGCACAAGATTTAGCATCGAACTCAGCGAAGGACACCACGGGCGACTACATTGCAAACACAAAAATGATTATTTATTTTACAAAAAACTTTAATAAAAAAATTCGTTAAAGCAAACAAAGATTTCTCAAAAATTTTTTTTTTTATTAAAAGGCTTTCCAGGTTCTAACCTGAAAACGTTTGGTCAAACACACTAACAAAATGTTTTTTTTTTTCCAAAGAACAAATTTCTCTGCCATGTATGCGGTTATGATGATACTGAAATTAATATTAATTTATTTGTGCCAGTTACCAATAACGGTTTCACGATATTTAGAATTTCAAATTACCGGATATTAAGGAAATATGAATTAACCTTTTTAAAAACAAGCATCCAATAGATGACAAAATTAAGGGAACATTATTCATTTCACACGTCTAGTTAATTCTGTTCATGTAATATTCCGATATTTTAACTCGGTTAACTCCGATAAAAAACTAAATATTCAAGTATTTTTATAGAGTCCAATTAAATAGTTCTTACCATTTCCCTACAGGCTGCGTCATTGGAAGCCATTCTGCTAAATCAATTTGTGGTAATTAATTGAGAAGACACTATTTCACCGGAAAAGTATGCAAACTTTACATTAATACCTGGTAGTCGCACAGCTCCTGATTTTTCTAGTATACAATAGTACAATTTGAGCAGTCCCGATATTTTAAAATAATATTGTTCGATGCAAATGGTCAGTAAAATTAGCGGCGAGCAAAAACACCCCGAGAAACGCACGTTGATTAAAAGTAATTGGTCTGTGTGAGGTTTTCTACACACAATTCGTGGCCACCTCAAAAAACGACAGGCCTGGTCTCATTGACGATTATAATATGGTTCTAACGATTGGTTCATTGAGAATTAGCAACAAATGAGGTAAATTGGATAAAAACCATCTACTGCCATCGTAACTGACATCGTAAATCAGGGAAACAAATAATATTCGTGCAACTATCCGTGCAAGTTGATAAATTAGGATCATGAGTAATTACTTTATTCCAAGTGCTTTGAGGCCTTGGGTGATGATCAAAGTTCATAGAAAATTTGCATATTGATCACGCATTAACCATTGATAAAAATCTCTCTTCATACTCGATGCCACCCCGATAATAAATAATTATGAAATAAGATAGTTTTAATTTGCTGGGTTATGCGTGCAAAATTATGAAAAATACGATAATTTTTTTAGCTTAAAACGACAGAACCGATGCAATGTTTATATTCAAGTAGAGTTTGGAATTGGACGGGAAAGAAACAATCCATCATATATCCGGGGTGTATTTGGGTGCTTCAGAGTTGTAACAGCTCTGAAAATATTTTTTTTTGTTGTACAGTATCTATTTTTTAAAGGATTGTGCTAAATGTACAGGCAAAACATTATACCTATTTTAACTGCAAACAAACTGCATTTTGGTAATATTTTTGGCAAATTAATGTAAAATACAGGTTTGCACACAAGCGTCCTCGTGATATGGGATATCTTCGAAATTCAACAGGAATAATTTATCAGGATTTTGTAATACACTGTTCAAATGGATTCTAGTGGTTCTATGTAACAAATTTTCAATAAGGCGAAGTATTATCCTGGCTTCCTGATGATATAATCTTTTCATTTCAATATTTATACTTTACCCTACTTACAGTACGTGGTCTCACGATTTATCTAAATCATTTGCTTCACACGGTGGTTTATTGGAGCCGCAGCGCCATTCACTGATCTGTTGTAATTATGCTAATGGTTCTGCTTTCTATTTATAAAATGCAAGTTAGTTTTATCTTTTGGCTGGGCCCATAATTGCTTGTTTTTCCGTTTTGCTGTTTTTATTTAACAAATTTCGTTTGATTATCATTTGTTCATGCGAGATTATTTCTTAGATTTTTATATCTGCGAATGCCAAGTCTAGTTTTTCTCTATTGATTTTGAGCAGATTTAAATTTTAAAATTAAATAGTAGCACGACAAGATAAGCATCTTACACAAATGTTTATAACAAGATTTCATCATTTTTATAGAGATTTTGCGATCTTAATTCATGAGCGCTGCATGGATGTTGCCACATCATATATATATTATTATTTTTTTTTTTTTTTTTGAAATCACAATTTAACGCAAGTATATTTATACAATATAAATCTT
This sequence comes from Melogona broelemanni, assembly GCA_033995665.1. Lineage (NCBI taxonomy): Eukaryota > Metazoa > Arthropoda > Diplopoda > Chordeumatida > Chordeumatidae > Melogona > Melogona broelemanni. Next base: position 2,446 of record JAUJYS010001886.1, read on the forward strand.
TATTACAAAGTAATTACACAAACCACGATGTTACAAACGCGACTCATGTATATTAATATTTAGCTACAGATGTACTCCTTAACAAATGAAGCTCCACCAATTGTTTTAAAACTTTCTAAAATGATTACGAATTTTGCACAATTTACCAAAAAAGCCAATCAATAAAAAGTTCTAAATTTTTAGTCTCATCTTATTTTTAACACTAGCCGGCAAATTGTCGCGAGGACCCAAGGATCCCAAATGATGGCTGCAAGTTGGTTTATTGTGGTTCGGTAGACTTCAAGTCAGCTACAGTTTGAGCAGGCTGATCAGCGCTGTTGTGTGATGACCAGTCGTACAATCCTGAAATGACAAAAACACAACCGTAAACGACTTGGTCAAACTTATTAATTTGTAAAACACGAGTTTCCATGTTCTGAACAATCAATGTATGTCCATTAAAACCATCAAATAGATATGAATCGCTAATGCATTTGTTGAAGTCTCATGGTCAGGATAAACAATAATTTAATTCTTCAGCTAATATTGTATTATTTGTTTAGTTAAACAAGTGATCAAATTTATGTAGTCTTATTATTGCAGAACCTTTATGTTTACGATATTTTTAATTTTTGCAAAGACGAAGCTTTTATACCTCTATTAACTGTCGCAGCGGGATTTTGTACATAAACTCGAATTTCTCCTTTATCCGTTTGGAATCGATCTCACTTCGGGACACTGCTATGCGCATGATTTTATGCTCGTCAGGGGTGGGCCCCTGTTAAAAACAAAATATCACAAAGCGATTAGATCATTGTCAATCACATCGTAAAACAACGACACTGGAAAAATAGCAAGTAAAAATACGCACTTGTGACGCCTTCATCAGTTCTTCCGCAAAGTATTCGGTAACGTCTTCAGCGATCTTGACTTGGAAAGGTTAGCAAACATAGAAATAAAGGACCAGATTTTACGACTGATTACATAAACGAAATAAATTTATTTGAAATTAGGAGTGTGGTAGCACACACCGAGATTTATTTTTAACAAAATTAACAATAACAATAGTCATCACGAAAGCGAATTCTGTACCACTCTTAACTGCTTGAGTAATTGTGGAGGGGCACATTTTCATCAGAACTCTGGAATAGAATAAACCAGAGGCTGGACCGGGAATCAAACCAGGGTTCGCCGCACGACAGCCCAGTTGCTCTACCACAACATAGCATTTTTTTATTGCTCCTGATCATCGCAGTAAATTGCACTACAGGAGATTCTGTACCCCTCAGCTGCGGCAATATGTGAGGGGCACATTTTCACCAGTACTCCAGGATCGAATAAACGAGAGCCTGCTCCGTGTATCAAACCCGGGACCGCCCGCACCGCAGTCGGTCGCAATACCGACTGGGCCGTACATCTATATTTCACAAAGGCACAAAAGTAGCACAGAAGACAAAACCAATTTGTTTTTACAACTTTCGGTTCTGTTATTGCATCTTCCGTCGGTGCAAGTAAAACGAGGGTGGATAAGAAAGTGCGGCGATTAATTTTGCATTTGCTTCCCCCGTTTCGCGAAAAATCACGTGGATGATTCGAATTAATGAACAAATAACCAAATACCTAGTGCGAGCAGTCCCATTCGTAAATTTCCGTCGAATTTGAACTTTATTTCCTTCTCGATGTTTTTTTGAGTGTGCTCGTAGTACTCGTCGATAATCAATGAGAGTTGAGCACCCATGGCATCGGTGAAAATTTGTATCCATTCATCATAGTTGCCAGCAGTCAATTCCTGTCCACGAATTAACATTTTAGACAATTTTATGGCAACGCCATCTGCAATAGATATTTTTTTAATGGATGTTTGTTTTTCGAACAATATAATAAAAAGCGTGAAGGGTGTAAAGTCTGAAGGCGAAAACATTATCTTCAAAAGTTCAGTAAAAGCAGATTATTTTTTATATACATGTAGTTACTAGCACAAGCGGTATGCATAATCCAATCATACTGATCTCATTTGTAAGGGGGTTTGCGAAAAACTCATTCTACCTTGACCACTTCAACAGCTTTGTATGCGTCTAGACTCGCCGAGCGTTTTTCCTATCGTCGATAAAAAGAAAAGAGTAGCATTTTTGAAAAACTTACACATTTCGCTAGATATCTAGCAAGCCTAGAAATACCAGTTTTCAACAATCAAAGCATTTTAACAGCATTTTACTTACCGTCATCAAGCTGTTCAAGAGCTGCCAGAAGTCTTCATCAGTTACGATTCGGAAATCCTCACCCAAATTATTTTTGAAAACTAAAAAATTTGAAAAATCAAATCAGTTAACTTCTGTTGTCACTCATCAATACCCAATTCGCAATTGTAATCCCTGCCCCTCATATCGCCATAGCGACACGAGGGGTAATAATCCTGTAGTGATTAAGCACTACAGTGATAATAAAATTGTACAGTTTGTCAAATACGAAAAGTATGCCTTTTTCATGAGTCAATTTAGAATTTATATCTTTTTTTTAGAATTGATAATACAAGCTGTACCGGAAAAATGTCTTTGGACTTTAAATATAAATGCTTAAAACTAAGTAAGCCAAACTCTTTTCTACGGATTATTTCAATACCTCAATTTCAATGTATTATTCAAAATTGCTTTGTATTTTTTTTACCATCATATTCAATCTATTATTACTATAAGTGATATAAGCTCCAGCATTAAAGCAAAATAAAACTTGTTTTGAGATTGCTTACTGTCTTTGTAGTGAGTTTTGAGATCCTTCCTTTTGTTGGGATAGATGGTGCCCAAGATTTCGATGAGCGCAGTGTTGTCGGGGTTAGGCCCGCATAGCGCACGGTGGAGCTCCTTGGCCAGGAAAGCGACGGGTTCGGTCAGCAGAGCTTCCACCAATAGCTCCAAATGACCGTACAGATGGTTTGACAGCATGTCTATCAGATCCTGAAACGGCAGAGCGGAAATACTTGTTATTTCCAGTCCCAATGGTTTTCAACTCAAAAAAACGTTATGCAGGTCCAGCGCACCTCTACCCAATTTAAAAATACGGGCAACCCGAAAAAATAATATTGATCAAGCCCAATTTTTAGTTCAAACCAGAATTTCTTTTATTATCTGACATCAATGTCTTATGCCATCACCAGAGTTTTTTTAGTGGGTAAATCTCCCTCACTGAGAAGATTCTGTACCCGTAAGCAATATATGAAGGGTACATTTTTACCAGTACCCTAGAATTGAATAAATGAAAACCTGCGCCGGGAATCGAACCTGTGACCACCCCCGCTCAGCAGTATGTTGCCTTGTTTCCTTGAAATGAGTAAGTTACTTTTTAAAAGTAACTGAGACGATCCTCGTTACTTATCAGCAAGAGGAAGACGTTAGAGTTTTACAGTATAGCATTATCTAATAATAATATATTTTTGACAATGAGTGATTGACAATCACTCTGGTGGATACTGAATATAACTACAGCAGGAGATTATGCACCACTTAACGCTTGAGTATTTGTGACGGGGCACATTATCACCAGTTACTAGAGAACGAATAAGCCCTGGCCGAGAATCGAACTCGTGATCGCCGAACAAGTTTTTATTATATCCTTTACACTATTACTATACCCTACAGACGAATGACAATTCGTTTATTTAATGTTTAATGAAAAAAATAATCGTCGATTTCACCCACATGTTTGTAATTCCATCTGTATAGCTGGGCAATGGACTGGCGTTGCCTGTAGCTGCGGTTAGTCAGAATAGAAATGATGGCTTCCACGTCAATGTCTGCAAAGAAAGATTGGTGCGGGGTTAAAGAGCAACCTCTTTTTCGTTTTTTCCCCCCACCACTCAGCACTTTTAAACAAAATGTAATTCGTTTTATCATACTTTCAGGGTCAGCTGTCGCTTTTAGCAAACTTTTGATATCGGGTACAGGGTCGAACTCATCAATGTACGTCACGGACGCCTACATGGAAATACAAAAATAATTTTTCATTTCAATAAATAATTTTTTATACTTATTTTACCAACCAAGAATGTACTACCAATGACAAATTTGTCTACAGTAAACTGGCGTTCCAGAATATAGAAACAGGTCGAGGTCAAACAATGTAACAATTATAAAAGAGAACACGAAATCCAGGACAAGACCAGATATAAAGACGACGAGAGCTGGAGAGGCTTATCTGGTCCTGTCCTGGATTTAGTGTTCTCTTTTATATATTTCTGACAAGGCGACACTATTTGTCGTATATAGACCTAATAATAGGTTTATGTACAATTAGTGTTTAACGTAACAATTATTTTTTTATAAAAAAAACAATTTATGCTATCGGTTATGCTGTTATATTGACTGCAGTGCTTAATATTAAATAATTTGTGCCAGTTATGGGTTTTCATAAGGTCGACCAGTTCCTGAAACAGAAGAGCACAAATACCTAATATTTCCAGTCAGAATGATTTTCAATTTAATTTATAAATAATTAATAAATAATTTAGCAGGTGCATAGCTAAAAAATACATGTCATCCTACTAATCAAGCTTAATTTTTAGTTTAATCTAGGATAGTTATTTACTAGGCATCCATTTTATGTTTAATCACTATAGTAAATCATCAGTGACACAAGACATTGTGTGTCTCCTCTAAATTCTTCAGCACTACGAGTACATGTATATAGCTAGTGTTTGGTAGGAACATAAACGAATAAGTTCCATTCCTAGGAACTTGCTCTTATTTTGAGGAACTTCGGAACGCTCGAGTTTCTTTTTATTTCTATAGGAACGGGAACCGAAAACTCTTTCATCGGATGAATGGAAATTTGATCGGATAAATTAAAATGGAAATTTTCAACGGATGAACGGAAGTTTCGATACGCTCGACAATGCTTGAGAATTTGTGAAGAGGCACGATTTCACCACTCCCCCGATATCTAACAAACGAGATCCCGATCCGTGAATTTAAATCAGGATCGCCGAACCACGCAAAATCTAAAATTTTCACCAGTTCCCCGGGATAGAATAAACGAGAAATACTCTTACATCCGGGAGTCTAACCCGAAATAGTCGCGCAAATTTTTATATCACTTTTTTAATACGGACGAATAGAATTTAGCTTAATTTATGAATAATGAAAATAAAATCTTCTATTTTACCAACCTTGTTGTATAACTTGTTGTACGATAGATTAAGGCTCTCGCGTTGCCAATAGATTTGGGTGTTCAGAACGGAAATGATGGCTTCCTCGTCAATGTCTGCAAAGAAAGAATTGTATGGCGTTAGAAAGCGTCCATCTATCTATTTTGTTGATTTTCCCAGCTCACCACAACAAAAAAAAAGTAATCCGTAGTCCGATATTACTTTCAGGGTCAGCTGTCATGGCTAGCGAGCCATCGGCATCAGTTTTAGCGTCGAATGCATCGAAGGGTACCACGGACGGCGCCTACATTGGAAACACAAAATAATTCGAAAAGATTTGGTCAAACAACGCAACAAAATTGATTTTTTACAAAGAACAATTTGCTTCGCCATGTACGCAGAATACCTCTATCGACTACAGTAATTACTATTCATTTATTTGTGCGAGTTACCAATAACGGTTTCAAGATATTTAGAATTTAAAATAATGTTATGGAAACACGAGTCCACCTTTTTAAAAGAAAGCGGCGAATAGATGACGAATATAAACGAAAAATTAGCCGAACCATAAGCGAACAAAAGTTTCACGCGTCTAGTTAATTCGGTTCATATATAGGTTAATTCAGTTTGTTGTTTTGAAATGTCTGCACAACTATTTATACACTCCGTATCACTTATCCAATCAAAATCGAAATATTGAAGTATTTTTTTTATAGAGTCCAATTAAATAGTACTTACCACTTGGTTATTGAGAGACTCATTGGAAGCCATATTCTGCGAAATCAATCTGTGGAATTGAATTGGGAAGAGAAAACTATGCCAACTTTAGATTAAGGCCAGGTAGTCGCACAACTCCAGATTTTTGTAGTTAATAATGGTAGAGTTTCAGTAGTCCCGATATTTAAAAATAATGTTATGCGATGCCAACGGTCAGCTAAATTAGCGGCAAACAAACATCCCGAGTGACGTCGACAAAATGTTATCAATCCAATTGGTCTGTGCGATTCGTGGCCACCTCAAAAAGCGACAGGCCTGGTCTCATAGATGATTCTGAAGTGGTTGACGTCTTAAATTGAACTTTCAAAACGCACGAAAAGCGATGTCAATGTTCGAAATTCGAGTTCTCCAATCCTAACCAACGATTCATCGATTTGCTTTTACGCCTCCATTTTCGTAAGCTAAAATTAGGTAAATTTAATAAAAATCTACTGCTATCATAACCAACTTCGTAAATTAGTACAACAAATAATCGTCCAACTCGCCGAGCAAGTTGATAAATTATTGTCATGAGGAATGGCTTTGCAAGTGCTTTGAGGCCTTTAATGATGATTAAAGTTCATAGAAAATTTGCAAATAGATCACGTATATACACCTCTTGATACTCGATGTCACCCTGATAACAACTATGAAATAGTGCCGTTTTCATTTGCTGGGTTATTATGCAAGCAAAATAGAACAGTTTGATGCCCTATACCGTCAGTACTGTGAACTACAGCAAAATATGCGCCTGGATATAACCCTAATCACAATTATGTAATGCCATATCAGTATTATTATTCACCTGGCATCGAAGAAATTCCTGACAGAAGAAATTCCGTATGGATTATTTTTTACAGTCAAAAAAGGTTATCAACACTGTTTCTACCACTGACTTTTAAAAAATAAATTTTTACTGTTTTTTTTTCACCGCACAAATAAAACTTAATAATAAATTTATCAAAACTGACAGACGCACGAAACCAGGCACTACTGTTAAGTGAATATTACGGAACATTACGAAAGTGTCGCTAATAATCGTGTTGTTGCCATTTTTGATCTGAGGGGTGATTCACCCTACTCATTGGTCTCACCTTGTATCATACTTCTGGTAATGGCACTGCTTTCTATTTATAAATTGCAAGTTTTATCATTTGAGATGGGCCCAAAAAATTTTGTACTCTTCGTTTTGCTATTTTTATTTATTAAATGTTGTTTAATTGTCATTTGTCAGTGCGAGGTGATATATTCAATTTTTATAGCTGAGAATTCTAAGTAAATGTTATTCTATTGTAATTTTAAACAGATTTAATTTTAAACCTAAATAATATAATTAGCATCTTACTATGTATTATTACAGGATTTGATTATTCATTTTTCTTGAATTTTCGCGTTCTTAATTCAAAAAGCTGGGGGGGGGGGCAACGGGCTGTTTACCCGCTGCCATCCCCATCTCCATATTTATCGTTGTTACATCATATTCTAGTGTTTTGTAGCAAGCATAATTGGACAGAAATATATATATTAAGTTGAAATCTTTATTATAAATTAATTACACAAGCCATGATTAGCATACATAGATTAATTCTACAAAAGTATAAAAATAATGATTAATTTAAAATACGTTCTAACAAATGTGGGCACCAGGCATATTAAGATTTGGCAAATTAAGCACCAACAATTTTTTTTAAACTTTCTAAAATGGTTAAGAATTTTGCACAATTTACCAAAAAAAACATTATTAACAAAAGAGTTCTCTCGATTATTTTTCACCCCCAAATTATTTTTGACACTAGCCGGCAAATTGTCGCAAGGATCAAATATCCCAAATGATGGCCGCAAATTGGCTCATTGTGGTTCGGTAGACTTCAAGTCTGCTATAGTTTCAACAGGCTGATCAGCGCTGTTTTGTGATGACCACTCGTATATTTCTGAAAGGACAACAGCACAAATCATACATTTTTCTTTATTTGAATTTTTGGAGAGACTATGCTTTAATACCTCGATAAACTGTCGCAGGGTGGTATCTTTGTACAGCAACTCGAATTTATCCTTTATCCATTGAAAATCAATCTCATGTCGGGACACAACAATGCGCATGATGCTATGCTCGTCAGAGCTGGTCTCCTGTTAAAACAAAGATTGCAACGTTTTCATATCATTGCCCTATCACATCATATATAACAAGAACAATGGGGAAGAAAAAAGAACAAGTACAAATACGCACTAATGACGCGCAGTTCCCTGACGCACGCATCAGTTTTACCGCAAAGTACTCGGCGGAGTCTTCAGCGAAATTGACTTGAAAAGGCAAAGAAACATAATAAATAAAAACCAGGTCAACATTTTGAAAAACTAAATAAAGTCGAGATTAAAAGTGTGGTATCACGAAAAGATTTTTTTTTTTACAATTCATGATCGCCATCACTGAATTGAATTATGTACCCCTCTACTCGCTTGAACAATTGTAGAGATTTTCACAAGGAATCGAACCCTGGATCGCCACAGGACAGGCTGTTAACACTACCGCTTAGACAACGAAAACCGCACAAAAAAAAAGATTTTTTAATGAAGTTGGGCGATTTATTTATATAGTTTTTATATTTAGATAGGATAATTAATTTCTGCACGCGCATTATGGCAATATGTGGGAATATTTGGGGTTGTGCCATTTGTTTAAAGAAATTTGGCCTATACTAGGTTTCTGACCTAGGTAGGGATCTTTAACGTGTACGGTGCATACCCAACAACGTAAAGGCATGGGCTTCACGGCTATACTTCTACAATTCAAGGTAGGAATTATTTTCGCCCGACAAATTCGGGTTTATATACGCTTGCGCTATACGGCGAAAAATCATGTCGATTCGAATAAATAAATAAATAAGCAAATACCTAGGTCGAGCAGTGCCTTTTCGATTTTTCCGCTGAATCTGTCCGTTATACCGTCATATATGGTCTTTCTTGTTTCATCGTAATATTCGCCGGCAATCAATGACAGTTGAGCTCCCGTGTAATCGGTGAAAACTGTTACCCATTCATCAAAGCTTCCATCAACCAACATCTGTCCACGGATTTAACAATTAAAACAATTTGAACGATGGTGTAAAAGAAAGTACACGCCACGAGTGATTTCTAATTAATTGAGAATAACCAATTAAATGACAATAAAATCAGCGTTATAAAATATATCAAACAAATGTCTTACGAAGCCTATACATTCTAGGTATATTTTTCGTCTATTTTTCAGGTGATATTTTTTTAAACAGTTTAGAGAACATTCCTCAATTTTAAAGATCTCGTATACAGAGTGTAGAGGGGTTATATGAAAATGTAATTATATCACCCGAATGGTTAATGTGCCACTATGTAAGTTTGACCCCTATAAACATTCCTATTTTCCAAGAGTGTTTCGGCAGTGGAACAATCTAACAGAGTCTCAAATACAGAGCCTGTTAAAATAGGACAACTCCATCTTTGTCCATAACTGGTCTTTGGCCCCCTAAAAAGGGGCTGCTTGCGGGTATATATTTTAATTGTAATTGTAATACCTGGGCTGCAACAATAGCTTCGGTGGCGCTTTGCGTCGATGAGCGATCTCCCTGTCGCCAATAAAAGGAAAAAGTTTTTATTAAAACAAAACTTCGCTAGATAATTAGCAATTCTAAAAACACAACTTTTTAAAAATTGCAGCATTTCTTTTACTTACAGTCAATAGCCTGTTCAAGAGATTCTGGAATTTATATTCAATGACATTTTTTCCGAGGTCTTTATCCAGCTGTTTCTTGAAAACTAATCAAGTTGAAAATTAAATCTTTATTTCTAGTGGTACACACCGTTAGACAATTCTCAATTATAATTTAAATTTAAATTGCAATTACGTAGCTATTATGAATTATCAATGTCATTTTTTTATATCTTGCAGATATCCACATTTAAATTGTAGAGTTTGTCAAAAATGAAATTTATGTCATCTAAGGGATTAATTTTGTATTTTTTATCAATTTGCAAATACATTCCGGATGATACCGGAAAGTTGTCACGGGAGGGAATCCCTACATTGCATAATGTACACTGTACAGTATGTGATGAACCAAAATATGTTTCAGTAAACTTCCCACAGTTTAAAATGAAATTCCATATTCGAATAAGAAAGAAGAAATCCGTATTAAACAATTATCTAAGAAAAATAATATGTAATTATTATTTATATGTTTTTATTATATGTATGTAATTATTATTTATATGTTTTTATTATATGTATGTAATTATTATTTATATGTTTTTATTATATGTACCGGTATGTAATTATTATTTATATGTATTAGGGGCGTTCAATAAGTATCTGGAATCATTAAAAAAAAATAATGGCTGAATGGATTTTCATGCAAATCAGCCAAAGTATTCTCCAAGTATTTCTGAGCTTCCTCAAATTTTTTCAATTCGATTCGAAAATTGCGCGTGCAAAAAAGTCGAACGCCAACATGGACGCCGACGAGATGGCGGTTCAGCATAGTTCAGTTGCCCGTTTATTGCATTTTTTTAGGCATTTTGAGAATCATTTTTATTCCAAGTCAGCTTGTTAAGAAATCCAAAATGTTAAGAAAATTTCATCCCCAGAAATTGAATTTTTTCCGAGTGATCGAGCTGTACCGAAATTCATCGAAATCCATCCAGCAGTTATTTTTAAAAAATCATTACAAATACTTATTGAACGCCCGTAATATTTATATCTTAAATTTAATTTGTTTCCTTGACCTTTTAACCTATTTGCAAAACACGGCTCCTACTACACTAAGACTTTTTTCTATGTGTACATGTGTACATTTGTACAAGTTGCTTTAAAAATGTCAAACGTCAAAGTAAAGATTTTTCACTATTTATCGTATTACATGTGTTATTACTCTGCGTGGCAAGCTCCAGCATCAAAACCAAATCAAGCTTGTTTGGAGATTGCTTACTAGTTCGGTAGTGATTTTCGAGATTCATCCTTTCCTTGGGATCGATGGTGACCAGGATTTCAATGAGCGTAGATTCGTCGGGAGAGTCAATGAACCTTTTGTCCTTAGATTCAGTCAGTTTAAGTTCACGGTGAAGCTCCATGGCCAGGAATGCTATGGGCTCGGTCAGCAGAGCTTCCACCAATAGCTCCAAATGACCATACAGATGGCTTCTCAACATGTCGACCAGTTCCTGAAACGGTAGAGCGGAGTGACTTCTTATTTCTAGTATTTATTGTTTTTAATTTAATTTTTAGTACTTAAGGAAAAAATAATTTAGTTACACATGCAAGTCCAGCGCTAAAAAATGCGTGCAAATAAAAAAACAAATTAAAAAAAAACTTACTAATCAAACCTAAATTTTAGTTTAAACTAGTATAGTTTTTTATTCGGCATTCATTTGGTGTTTCACCACTTCAGGATATTATGTGTCCCCTCTAAATACATGAGGCCTACAGTATGTATAGGCAGTGTTGGGTAGGATTAGGAACGGGACAGAAAAGTTCCATTCCTAGGAACTGGTTCCTTCTTTAAGGAACATAGGAACGCTTGGGTTCATTTTATTTCTGTAATGAATGATTTCGGAGAAACACATTTACTTTTCTCCTAGCGCGATAGCCAATAAGAATATTTATTTAATTATGAGTTTTAATTATATTTATTTCTGTAGGAACTGGAACAAGAACTAGTTACTCTCTTTTTTGAAGAACTGCAACGGTGGTTCCTTTTCTGTGTTAAGGTCCATTAACCTTCAATTTTGCCATAACTTCCAATTTTGATCGAGAACACTTTTCCAAAGTGTTTCGACAGCGTAACAATTTTACACCATCTAACAAAAAAAATACTTTTCGTAAAAATTTGTATTTTTAAATTTAAGGAGCGGAAAAGTTGAGAGGTTCATTATGAAAAAGGAATTAGGAGAGCCCAGGTTCCTTTTAATTTATGTAGGAACTGGAACTGGAATGGGAACTGGTTCCTTTTTTCATTGGAGGAACAGAACCGGTTCCTTTTCGAAAAGGAATGAACCTAACACTATATAGCCAAATAAAATAAGAAAATATATAGTTTATCACAGGCATGCCCTTGACATAAAAAATATCAAACATAATTAAATGCATGCATGTCCATTAACAATAATTATGTCAACTCGTGGCGTAACGAGTTGTAACATTACGGTGAGTTGGCTAGGCTCAAGAAAGAACAAATAAACAGTCGCTATTTGCGTCAAATTTCAGAACTTATGATTAGACAAAACTATATAGCCAGGAGAATAACAATAATTTTTTAACAATGAAACATTATCACTATTAAGAAGATTTGGTACGCTTGACAACGCTGGAGCATTTGTGGAGGGGCACATTTTCACTTCTTCCCCCGTGATCGAATAAGGGAGAGCCCGAGCCGGGAATCAAAATCGGAATCGCCGAACCACATTTTCGCCAGTACCCCGAGATAGAATAATACTCGGGAGTCTAACCCGGGACCGTTGCACAAATTGTTTAGCACGGACGAATAATACGGACGAATAGAGTTTTGTTTAATTTATGTAAAAATAAAATAAAATCTTTGATTTTACCAACCTCGTTGTATAACATGCTGTACGCCAGAATAATGCTCGCGCGCTGCTTGTAGCTGCGCTTAGTCAGAATGGAAATGATGGCTTCCACGTCAATTTCTGAAAAGAATTGATTGTATGGCGTTAAAAAGCGTTGACTTATATTTTTTTTACCGATTTTTTTTTTTTAATCCGAAGGATTATCGTACTGTCAGGGTCAGCCGTCGCGTTCCTCAAGCCTTCAGCATCAGTTTTAGCGTCGAGCTCAGCGAAGGTTATTAGGGACGGCACCTACATTAAAGACACAAAAATAATTATTCATTTTAGAAAATTTAATAAAAAATTGTTGAAGCCAACAAAGATTTCGAAAATTATTTTAAAAATTTAAATACTTTCCAGCTATTAGGTAACACCCGTAAAAAATTGGTCAAACAATGCAGCAAAAATGATTTTTTTACAAGGAACAATTATGTCATGTACGCGGTTTTGTTGACAACAGTAATTAATATTAATTTATTTGCTTGACCAATAACGGTTTCGGGATAATTATAATTTCAAATAATATTATGCGAACATTGGTCGCCCTTTCTAAGTACAAGCAGCCAGCCAATAGACGACGAAAATAAGCAAACATTAAGCAAGCGAACATAATTCTCACACGTCTTGTTAATTCAGTTCATATAAAAGTTTTTATTTTATTTTATATAAAATCACCGTAGTGCCTTGTGCACTACAAGATTACTGCACCCTCTGATATCTAGGGAGATATGTGATGGGCAGGGAAGGGAATGGCAGCTGGAATAGCCAGGCTGAAAGATCCACCCCTATGCTCTGGCCTCCCTAATGGAAGCTCAGGGGTGACGACAGAACCCCAGGCTAACGAATAAACGAAAGCCTGCGCCGGGAATCGAACTCGGGATCGTCAGCTTCGTAGGATGTTGCCATACCCACTGAGCCATCGGTACGTACTGTTGTTTTGTTTTGTACTTTGGTTAACCGTTAATTCGGTATATTGTGTTAAAATGTCGAATTCCCTCCCCTTCCCTGTCCCTCATATAATCTCTATAGAGATTCGAGGGTGCAATAATCCTGTAGTGCACTAGGCGCTACGGTGATTTAAAAAAAAACAAAAAAAAAACACTCCGAATCACCTATCCGATCAAAATGGAAATATTCAAGTATTTTTTATAGAGCCCAATTAAATAATTCTTACCACTTTCTTATCGGAAT
>JAUJYS010001887.1:0-16095 GCA_033995665.1 Melogona broelemanni
AGAGGGATACTACTATAAGCGCAGATTGTCGTTTTTAGTTTCGTTTGGCGGAGTGAAAAAAGCTCATCCGTTCATTTGTCGTTTGTTTCCATTTCACGAACACACCGATGTACACCGTTTATGTAACATCGGTAAACAACGATAAAGCCTCAGTGGAGGCTTTCAGTTTTCCCCTCCCTCCACACGGGGGCAATCCGCGCCTATTTCCTCCGTTGGCGCGTGCGGGGAGAAAATAGCGTGCGCAGCGCCCTCGTCACGGAGAGTTCTAACTCTCGCCCCCCACCCACCACCACCACTACCACCCTCCACCACCACGGGCACCACCTTTCCTTGCTTGACCTTCATTCCCTACCTGCTGAGGTTGTGTTTCTCTCTCCCTGTTGGTCTCTGGCGCAGGAAGTGGGCTTGGCTGGTTGCTCTGATAGCGGTTGATTGAGAGAGGGTGGTCCCGACCAACCAACTAACAAAACAAAAAAGGGGGAGTCGGGAAGTTTTTGAGTGCGTGGCCAACTGGTTTTGCCGGGTTGGTTGGTTCCGTCCACGTAGACGTTGTTGCGGGTGCACATATGGCAGGTAAATACACAATAGAACTGTCTTGGTTCGACATTTTGGGGATCTCGAATTGATCTGGTCAGTGGTGACTGGTGATTAACCGTGTTGGTGATGCCAACCTTTCTTTTCTAACACTTTGTCTTTGAAGCTAGAGGCGTTATACTATTCCTAACTTAACAAAGTACAGTAGTTAGACGTGTACGTCTGTTGACATTTTCTTTAAGATTTTTAGTGTTCTACAGGCAAAATGGAGGTGTATATTCTAGTCAAAATACAGCTGTTCTATTTGGATAGACAGTAAACTTTAGACAAAATCGAACTTAAAGACAGGTGGTAAACTGTTGATGTAAAAATAAAACCACCTGTTTGGAATGAAATGTTAGGAGACGGTATTAGACTTTTAACGTACATGTAAATAGATGACGTGGTTAAAGAGGCTTGAAATAAAAAGGTGAATTAAAACGTGACAAAAAGTAATATGAGGAATTAAGCTATAGCATAATACAGATCAATTTCATTTTTCATTTGGATATTTTAATTGCTGCAACTTAATTTGCTCGTATACATTTCAAATTTATTTGTAGAGTAATAGATAATTAGCTGACATTACAGTAAGGCATATCACATAACTACACTGTAGGACGTTTGTTATATCCACTTTGCCCCGTGACTATACAAATAAGTTTTAATTAATAGGAGATAATTGACGCACTGAATGCATTTAGCTTCATCGACACATTGAATTTGCTCGCGCTTAGATTACATGTAATCTATTTATAGGTTCATTATTATTTAACGATTTCATAGTTCCTAGCTTTATGCGATCAAAAATCGAGCTTATTACGTAACTGATTAAAAATTCTCCAACTATGGAAAATGGAGATGACAATAATCGCTATATTTTTAATTTAGATCTTGTTTACCACTTTGCTCCATGATATTGGTATCGGTCTGCATTCTGACATTAAATTATTTCAGTATTCGATATAAAATAAACATTATAATAATTCACTACACAATTAAAAAATTGAAGTACAAGGAATTTTTCCAGTATTCGAAATAAAATATAATTATTCAATACAAAATTAAAAAAAAAATTGAAATACAATGAATTGTTCCAGTACGTACTCAATATAAAATAAAATAATTCTATACAAAATATAGAAATTGCTACACAAAAGTTTTAATTGAAGTCATAATTCAACTAAATAAAGTTTAATTACACGTAATGAGACCTGCTAATTTTCTTACGGAGTTCGTCTCAGGTAAAGCAATTGTTTATTCCTGAGGATGCTCGGAGGTTGTTGTTGTTGTCTAGAGTATCTTTTGTCGTTGCAAGAGCTGTTGTGAACTGAGTAAAGACACCTGTCGGGGAGGAAACGATGATAAACCGGTGTGTTATGTTGTTGTATGTGAGTGTGTGTGGGTGTCAATACCCAAGATCATTGGCCTGCTTTCCACACGAGTACAATTTATCTCTTTTTCTCTCACCCACCACTATTGTGCTAATAGACGAGTAACTGAACTCTGGTGGATCGAGGCATCTGGTTTCGTCCTTTACCTTTTTGCAAATTTGCCCAAATTGATTTCCTGTGAATGACTGTGGTGGGATCTGGTTGTTATTTTAATTAGATAATTGGCATGATTTTCGACATCGTTAACTGATTTTTTGAACTGTTAAGTGGCTTAACAACGTATTGGCCTCAAACCTGACCTGGTAATTGTTGCCTTATTTTCATACCTAGGTAGGGATCTTCAACGTGTACCTGCCAACGCACAGGTATGGGTTCCATATCGTTAACTGAGTTTTTGAATTTGCCGGAGTTATGTGGGGGCTTATCAATGTATCCTCATCAAACCTGACCTGGTAATTTGCCTAGCCACGGCTTCATACCTAGGTAGGGATCTTTAACGTGTGCCTGACAACGCACAGGTAATGGTACCATAGCTTGACTTCCATTCCGTGCGCTTGTGTACGAAATTTTCCTCATTGATAAATTATGGAGGCCTCGATCGGGGATTGAAACCCGCGATCATAACTGATTAATTTTCATTTCCTAGTTGAGTACTCTATCAGTGAGAAAGATTGGCTGAATTTCGATTGTGGAACAATAAAATGTTTATATTTCAGCTAAAGTCAAATAACAAATAAACTTTATTTCATTTTTAATTAATTGATCAATGAAAAGGCAATTATGTTCATCAGTTACAGTTACAAACACTTGTGGCTAAAGTTGCAATTTAAATTTTCTCAGCTAATATTGCATAGTCAGAGCTTTTGAGGATTACCTTATATTTTTTTTTTTTTTTTTTTTTTTATTTTATTTATTTTTTATATTCATGAAAATGGAAATGGCAAATTTCAGCTGAAATTAAGATTAAACTGATTTAGATGAATGTTCGTAGGAGCTGTTGTGGAGAATTAACTATATAAATAATAATTTGTCTTCGACCAGTGGAGGCGGGAATCAGCAACTTCTTGTGATAACGTTTTATTTTTATCATAGAATTTTCATATTACAAACTCTCAATGGGATGAATTGTATTTAAATTGATTGTAAACTCAAGGTGTTTCCCGCCTCCACTGGCCGAAGACGAATTAATATTTAAGATTTAACTCTTTACATTTGGATCGTAAAGAGAAAGCCAGAAAAAAATATTAAGGGAAAGTTAGGTGAACTAATTTTCACCTATCCGTACGAACCCTGAAATTGTAATCTACATTACCTAGATTGGCGCGTATAAAAACATAATTCTTCAAATAGCGTCGATCATGCCCCTCCTCCCCCCATTGCCGTATCGTTACATTATCGCTATCGACATGTACCCAAGTCCGTGAATCCCTGTAGGAATCTGCGTTGCCAAGGGTTGGGCCGATTAAAAAAAAGTTATGCCTGATAATTACCGGTCGTTTAGCGGTTCAGAACCGCATGTGATTTTAGACGTCAGCGGGCAAATACCATCAGCAGGTTCAATCGAGGAATTACGTAGGATTAATATGCTCGTATTATGACGCTCAATTTTTTGGCCGACGCCTCCGAATCATGGCCAAAAAATGCATTAAGGATGCGTTCTATTGTATGGGATGCGGGCCGGACAATGCCGCTCAGAATTCCCTGCCCTATCAGTTGGTCAAGAAAAAGGTAGGCGTGTACGAAATGCGTCTACGCATTTAAGGGAGGCTTGTGACGCCCACAGGTTTTTTTTACTACCAGGATATCGAACTATAAATAGTGGGCTCTAAGTTCGGGATTGATGGTCTTAGGTGAATCTTATCTGGTTTACTTCTTCGCTAATAAATAATTGTATGATCCTGTTTTATTTTTATTTTTTTTCAACTTCAAAATAAATCAAGTTTTTTCGTGGTCTCGACATGTTTAAACTTGCGCTGTATTCTATTGAATGATTTTGTGCCTTTGAACGAAACGAAAGATCGTAAATGTTTATTTGAATTTGCGTTTTTCTTCATATTGTATCAATCAGTCTCATATCGCGATGATTGCAGTATTAAATAAATATTGCAGTATTGTGTTTGCGAGCATTATTTCTGCGTTGACAATGTGAAACGATACAGTTCATATAGGACGGTGGTAACCCATCCGCAATGTTTATCTAACTATCTCTAGCACGATCAGTGGTTTATTTTCACAAATATGGATCCCTCCATTTTTAGAAACCTATTTATCGAATATAAAAAACCCGTAGTCTCTGGCTGAAACTGTTGTATCCGGGCTTTAACCCTTTAACTCGAGTGGAGGCCCACTTTAAACAAACAAAAGACGTGAGCTACTCGCTTCGAAGACGATCGTGTTTATCGAGCGATAAGGCTTGGAGGAAAAAGCTTTTACAAAAGTGTTCTAGTGGGGACTCCACACTAGCCTCCACACAGGAGAATTGTTAAAGGTTAGCCCCGTGTCTATGTGCCTTACCTGTACTCGGTTGAACCGTCTGGACAAAAGAATATCTCTGACGGATACACGAAAAGTCGAGTGGCTTATTGTCTTTCGACTCACGAAGCTGGTTTAGTGGTCACATTTTTTAATGGTGCCCGATTTTTTGTTCGTTTTTTGCAGAGTTCGCCGATCGTTACCGAGAATCGAGCGTTTCCCGAGGGTCTGCCACAGGAATGGCGTCAGAGTCGTCGGAACAAGGGATCGAGCAAGTCCCGCAATGACGCGGATCGCTGCAGCGCTGGTTCCAACGCCGATAACATGTTTGTGAGTGATTCCTTGAGAAAAAAACGCAACACACTTTTATTCTATAGCACAAAATGCAACATTTCAATTTTCGGGTTCGATTCCCGGATCGGGCTCACGTTTATTCGATCCCAGGGTACTGGTGAAAATGTGCCCCTTCTCAACTGCTCAAGCGGTTAGACTTCACTTCTGTGATTGATTTCAGTATTTGACAATAATTAATTGTCAAAAAAAATTAAACAACACTTTAAATGAATACTGAAGCACCTCGGTTTACTCGTGCCACCATTTTTTTTTTAATTTCGGCCAATTTTAAATTTGACAAATTACAATTTTATGCTATTTTGATGTAAAAGAATGATATTTAAAAAGAAAACAATGTATGTACGGAGGTTAAATTCGGTTTGTTGCACATGCAAGTGACACAAATGTGGAAGTAAGTTAAATTATTAATTGCCATTTTTTTCTCCTAGGAGTGGAGAGTTCACAATGATACGAAGGAGGCACGGCACAAATCGTTCGCCTATTTTCCTCCTTGCGGCGTCAGCCAGGTATACAAAATTACAATCATTCGCGTATTCCAATTCCTATTCCCTGCGTTCCCTATTTGATAAATGCTTCAAAACAATTCATAGAGTCCTTATTATTACGTTAGCTCCACTGCGTTTATTTATTTGCAGTACGCTCGATATCTGAACATTGGGTGCCTTTCGCATAAACTACGGTAACTCCACGTCCCTGCCTCTTTTTCCGGGCAACGCTTGCTTGTTTATTACTTACTTGTTACTCATACCAAATTTTCGCTTCCGCCCTCAATAAATTGTTTACGCGGTTCGTGTCAACGTGCCACATTCGCTTTGATAAATGGTACTCGTTGTTAAAAAATAATTTTGCTTCATAACTTAATTCAAAACGCGGTTGGTGTGTGTATGAAAATGTTGACATGAACGAAGTTCCACAGACTAACACGTGTTTCTTATTTCCCTTAGGAATGCGATGTCGTGAATTGGTCTTTCGCATCGGTGTACGACACGCCGAATAGAACGTCTTCGCAAAAAGAAGATGACTCAGGTAAGTTGCTATTTAATTTTTGGGCAGACGGGCGGGGGATGGGCGACTAATGTCAATCACTTAAACCGATCATTAAATATTCTAACTTTGCGAGAAATGCTGAAATATTTTAAGATTCGGAAATCATTTGGACAAAAAACCCTCAAAAGTATGAAATATATTATCATTGGACAAATATATGTTGCTGTTTTACGATTTTTGAGAAACATGTCTGCAATTGTTTGTTTATCTATTTCTTTCTGCAAATATAATATCGTTGGAAGTAGAAAAATTACAAATGCTGAAAATTGTTTTGAATACTGAAGAAAATGTGTTCATTCCGTCAATTTTATTATATTTAGGGAATCTAGATAATTCGTTGTTATTTTTGATCATTTCTGTCAAAAACCCATTTTTAATTTTCTATTAGTTGCTTTTAAGTTTACAAAAACAGTAGTTTGAATGCACTAGAGACACTGTTGACCTTTTGAAACGCTCTGCTAATAATTTGTATTTTTTTTAATTCCAGGGGACAGTGACAGCGACGTGTCCGAAAAAGAAGTCCTAAAACGCATCGCCTATATCCATCGGATAAGTCGGGTAAGTTATTTGTGAGGGCTTCAAATTCTGTTCGACATCAAAGCAGTTAAATTCTTCATATTTTCATGCTGGACTACTTCAGTTTTCAAACGATAAAATCATATACATTTTATAAAACGTAGTATTTTATTGTTCTCTGGTAGGGTCCGTCACTACGCAAGGATATTCAGTCGGCCCTACCCTCGTACAGGAAACAGTTTGACGCCGTTCTCATCGTCGGGCTAAAGTATGTGGAGAACAGTGATGCCTGCTATCACCCCTACGTCAAGGAAATATTTCCGGGACCGGTAATTACGAGCTTTTCAAGAATAAAACCGTCCACCAATTCTATTAATAACAATATGATGCATACGATCAATGACGTTGAGGTTCTGAAATAATCTAAATTCGATATTCAGGAGGCCGTTGGATGTAGTGTCGACGACATTGCGCACTTCTGTTTTCCCGATGCCGCCTCCTGGAAACCGGCCGCGGAGAGGCAAGTGAAAAACTGAACCTCGTTTATCAGAACTGGATTATCGAAGATCCTTCGATGACCTTTCATCTGATCCCGCGTGTTCCGTTTTAATTGCAGGGAGACTTACACGTTCACATTGACGAACGAAAAAGGTGACAGATTGTTTGGTTACTGCAGAAGAGTCAAGGTAAACAATTTTTCTTTATTTATTTTTAGTACCAACTTTTTAAATCATTTAGATAGATTCAAAATTAATAATTAGGCACCGTGTGTGCTTGTTCTTAGGTTGTTTTGCGTTCTGGAGCGAATCTTAATAAATTCCGTTAAGTTCAAATGTATTAAAATTATATTTATTTTTGATTTCAAAGTTTGACTAAAAGTTGACCTGAACATATGGCTGTTCTTAGAATAAATTATTTGTCACACTTGGCTATTTAGTAACTATTTTATTTCTGTGCTTTTTTTTTACTGCCATCCTTTGGATTCTTCGCCGATGATCAGTTGGTGAAATTGTATTTTTTTTTGCTTAATTAAACGTATGGTGAATTCGTTTGCAGCCCGATGGAGTGGAATACAATATTCCGATTGTGTATTGCATCATCAGTCCAATTCTCGCCAGAGCCTACTATTCTCAAGTAAGACGAATAAGCTATTATTATTTTTTTGCTGGACAAATTATTCAAAACCTGTCATTACCAATGGATTTATTAAATTGAAATTGAACAGATTACATAGAAAAAAAGAATTTATTGAAAAATATGGATTTATTAACATTGATTTTGTCCTTTTTTAACTTCATTTATTTTATTTGTTCGACCAATCACTGTAGTGAAAAGCGCTACAGGAGATTTTGTATCTCTCGTATTGCTGCTATGGCAATGTCTGATAAGCACATTTTCATCAGGGAATCGAATGAACGAAAACCAGCACTGGGAATCTAACCCGGGAATGCCAGTTTTTATATTCACTTCCATACTCTTTTTTTTAATACGCTCATTGTGAACAATCGACTATAAATTGTCGTCGACGGTCGACATTTTTTATATTGTTTTTAATTTGCTTAGGTGCTAGGGGAGCTGGAAAAGCGGCATGGCCTACCGGATGTCAAGATGAGGGCGTTCTTGCAAATGTTGCAGGCGCGCAGCGTTCCTCAGCCCGGAAAAACGATCTACGTCAAGTGCCCGGAATTGGTGAGCGAGCGAGTGGTGAAACTGCCAATCTTTCAACTGGCTGCGTATCCCCATATGATGTTCTAATGGCCTTTGGTTTGATCTCATATAGGAAGGGGACGATCAGATAATTGTTTCGAGAAAATACGACTTTCCTCTTGACAACGTAAGTGGGACACCTACCTTTTTTTTTTTAATCGAGTAATCCATAAATTACCCAAATTAAGACGCAGATTGAAATAATATAATTAAAAATAAAATAATTTATTTACGACTAGACGACTTAAATGCGGTCATGGGCGCCCGCAGAAAACTTTCCAGGGGGGTGCAAGTGCCCCCCTTGCCCCTCTTTCCAGGGGGGTGCAAGTGCCCCCCCCTTGCCCCTCCCTGCGGGCGCCCATGAATATGCGGTGGCAACTGAGCAAAAGTGACGAAACACTTGCTAATGACGTCTCAGACCTTGTAAGGTTGATTTAAGAAAAAAACTGTACTTTATAATTAAAGTGTAATCGGTGAATTAAATTGCCGCAATCACGCATTTAAATAAATTAAAGTTTATTTGTTGTCAACTCGATATTCAGCTCTGCTTTACAAATTAATTTGTAAAGTTTATGCAAGAATGCGAGTTTACAACAATAAAACATTTTTTTTTTGTATTATGATTAAAAATCACCGTAGTGCCTAGTGCACTACAGGATTACTGCACCCTCATGTCTCTATGGAGATGTGCGAGGGACAGGGAAGGGAAGGGGTGAAGAATGGCAGCTGGAATAGCCAGGCTGCAGGATCTCCTCCTAAGCTCTATTATAAAAAACTAATAATAAACAACATTTATTGACATCTCGCTCGACCGCTTACAGCCGGTCCGGTCAGATGTAGGGCGTGTACAGACAGCTGTCGACAGACATTTCGAGGTAGTTCCACACATACTAGGTGGTTTTGTTTCGCCAAGCTGTTCTGCACAAAGGTCATCAGTGTACTCTATGTGTGGGCGGCGATCTGTTTCTGTAAGTTTCTCGTTGCCATGGTCTACCGCCTACGCACTGGCTAGTATATCGGCTTCGCTTTACGCAGTTTGATCGATCCTGACTGAATTACGAGTATGATACCTGACTCACTGTGATATGCACGTGCCTCTATGGCACTATGTACTGCGCGCCTCTTCAACTTCAAAGTCCGTTGACCACATCAAAAGCTTCGCTTTGTGTAATCCCAAATCTAGTTCAATTCTCATGCGGCTCGAGCATTATGCTCTTCATTAGGCTATAGACATTTCCGATACCGTACAAAATAACATATGTGCGTGCATTGAAAGGCCCGCACTCGCTAGAAGTTTTAGTTCGTAACTTGTTGGAAGGATCAGATCATCACACAGATTTATAGTTCCATCGAGTCGTAACTTCATTAATTATTTATTGTACTTTTAAATTTGCATTTCATAATGTGTAACGCTTGACGTAGTCTTAGACCTTTAGTTGTGATAGTTTTTTTTTTTAATTCACCGTAGCGCCTTGTGCACTACAGGAATACTGCACCCTCGTGACTCTTTGGAGTTCAATCGATTATTAAATACCAAATCAAAGAGATGGCTTCTTTTTGGTCGAACGACGAGTTGCTGCGTCAACGTTCCCGGCGATTAAAAATGAAATTGTAGCCCAGAAGATAGAAATAATTTCATAAATACTTATAAACGCTACCGATTTACATTACTATTAGACGTTGAAATTTATTCGAAGCAAAAAATCTAATTATTAAATACTATACGAATACGTTAAGCGCTACAAAAATATAAATATAGGACAATTTGATTGGACAATTTGACAACTTTTCCGATAGAACATTGATAGATTTCGTTAACGATTTAATTTATACAGTGTAGATTACATCGTCATGAGCAAATACTTTCTTTTTGAAATGTTGAAAATAATATATTTATTGGTGAAGCTTCAAATATTGTACATAGAAGAGAATTTACGAATATTTTGAATGAAGTACCTCCTATAACGAATCATGGTTAGGTCATTTGAGGATCCGTCAAAATATACATTAAAACGCTCCGTCAAAATATACATTAAAATGTCAAGATACATTAAAGTGTTGAATGCCTTGGGCACAAAAATTCTGCTCTCTAGGACGTGAATAGTTTGTTAAAAATGACCTCAACGAAGTTTAAACAGACAGACATACTATCAAGATTCATGTCAAGTTAAATGAGAGGGTCTAAAAAATGTGATTTGTTTATTAATCTTGTTATTTCCTGTTGACCCTATCGTTCTATGCCATTTGGTTAGCTGGCCATTGGCCAGGCACTTCAGAGCAAGTTTTAGGCGAGTCATGATCTATGTATTCACTACAGATCTTAAGAATCAGGTGAGCTCGAATTATAGAAAATGGCACGCCGCTGTGCGTATATTATTTTTTCGGCCGTCAGGTAGAGGGAGGGGTTACTTTTAATTTGCTGAAGGCGTTTTCTCGTTTCCCTTGATTCGCAAACAGGACAACTATTGTTATCCGGAGGTGAGCGTGGCACCGTTCCTTGTGTGTGTCTCCAACTAGACGACTCGCCGTCATCTCCCCATCCCAATTTAATTGTGATCTAGTTAAGCGATGGATAAACTGTGGTGAACGCAGGATAGATGTGTGTGAAAAATACAGTACGTCAAATTTTTCTCGCTGCCACAGATATTTGTTGCAAAGTCTGGCATCGTTGCTATTTCCAGTGTTGGGAAGTAATGTCCAAAATGTGACGTTACTTCTGTAAGATATTTTATGACGAGATATTTTATATTGTATGATATGAGATATTTTATAAACGATACTTTTAGTGACGATACGGTACTTTTTTTCCCCAATAACGTTCCTTTTTTTTGGTCACAGTTACATTTTGTAATGTACACTGTATTTAAAAACCTGTAAACACGCTCGCTTCGTACTGTACGCAGAAGAACATCAGCTTTTTGGGCAAATTTGTTGTGCAAGTTGTGATGTCATTCTCATTGTGAAGTATTCAAAGCTCCTCAGGGCAAAAATAGTGTCGAACATATTTTGACAATAAGCTGCTGTTTTTGACAATAATCCGTCAAAAACAGCTCGAATTGTCCATGTACGGAACATTCTTGATGCTGTCCAAGCAAGATTCACCTTGGATATTTGATGCCAGCAGTGACATTTGAAACCAAATACGAAAACTATAGATTTTGTTACGTGAGATCGTTTTCATACGCTTGACGTTGTCAAAGTCCACCGCTTGATCAAAGTCGTAGTATTTGGACCAATTTGGAGGACGTGCCCGTGTTTCCCTACCGATGCCGAGTGCGTGGGCGCAGTCACGTGCTTTTAAACACGTCGTAACTGTATTTGCCATATGATGGGGCGGGGTACTTTTTCGTGTGTGCGGGGGATGAGTTCTTCGGAGACTGACACGATCGTAATTGTGGTGTTGGCCACGTGCTGGTGCCCCGCCCCCTTGTTGACCTTTTCACTGCCGTTGCCCCCGGCAACCGCGTGGGGCGTCTAAACACAACCGGAAATGCGACGACCACCCTCTAGCTATGCGTACAAAATCTCTAGCACGAACGCGCGTCTTCAATGTCAACACTGCGTTTATTCATGATAAAGTTCCTGTTTTGAAAAATGGCTGCGCATATATCTAAGCGTACGCGCAGGACTTATGCCACTAAAACTAAGTCATTTTATCATCTCGCTAGCATTTTTCAAAATTCTGGGTGGAATATCTTAAACTGTACTTTAGTATTTTTATGTTGCTGGTGCGAAATGGAAAATCAATACGATTATCTTTAATTCAAAATATAAGTATTTTTCAAGATTCTGAAAGGAAAAGATATCTTAGGTGTGAAATGGAAAATCAGTAACTTTCTCTCAAAAAGATAATTTTATTACCAGTGCTCATTTTAGTTTATGTCTGTAGAAATTTTTCGTCAATTGAATGATTTTATTACAATTATTATAAATTATTGGAAGCGTAACGGTAAGAATATCAATATAAGCAAAAATAATCTGTGTTATCTGGAAAATAATGTTATTTATTGTCGGTACGAAGAGGTACCAAATCGGCGAATGGCGAACAACACCCCAATTGGGTGCTTCACTGCATTACATCGGTGCTTGCATGGTTTCGGAGCACATTGAAAGCAATCAACGGGGGCTATTCTAGTTACTAACATTTAATAATACTTGTATTTTGTCACCGCATGTCGCACAAGTAATTGTTTTCGCAACCCTGCATGTCTATTTATTGTATTTTATTGTAACACACCCGTTTGACTTATCAGTTTTGTAGAAATAACTCTCTTCTAACTGGTGTTCTTTTATCTTTTTCAGGCCGAGATTTACCAATCAACGCACGACAATAACTCAACCATCATCCATCAAAAATGAACACCACCGCAGTGCTGGTAGACGCCAAGCCGTTGAAGATTCCCCGCCCTAAACTATTTTACGGCGGCAGCGGTGGCGGTATGATGAGCCTCAATTCATCCCGAGTCCAGGTTGAATTTCCGGTCAAGACCAGCAGCACCACCACCACCACGCCACTGCCCGACTACGACGATCCACCCACTTCCGGTTACCATCAGTTCCGCTTCCCGCAGAGCAACTCTAATCACAGCCAGCAGCAGCACCAGCGATTAAACTCGATGATGATGATGACCGAGAGTCCAGTCGAAGTCAATCGAACGTCGACTGCTGCGACCTCTGTCGGGGGAGTACGCAAGTGAAGACCATATAAACCTCTGCCTGGGGATTCGGATAATCGGTTGACAAGATGTTACGCGGGCAGAAGTCATTTTTGCCAATTGTGGAGAAGAACTTAAATCGGATTTAAATTACTCCTGGAAAAAGCTCGCATCTGACAACATTGCAGACTTTTGAGTTGCTAATTTGACCGCGTTAGCGTCCTCTGAATTACCTATGAATTTTACGGATGAATTTTTTTTTTCTTTTCAAATTGCGAGAATGGACAACCGGCTTCTGAAAACTATCTTATCTCCCTGATTTTTCTCCATTATGGTGTACATGCCTGTCTTCGAAATAACGTCACACAAATCTTAAAAATTGCCTGTTTTATGAAGCATATGTCCATCTATTCTACTTTCTAAAGTATATTGTATAATTTGACTACATTTATGATCATTTTTTATAGTCAATATGACTCGCCATTACCCTCCGTTACTAATTAATGAACTGTTTACAAATTCCTTTGTAAAATTTCCTAGTATAAATACGAAATTAATTTTTATTTTGTAGGGCTATTTACAGTTTTGCGATTTTAACTAATATAATAACTGCCTCTAAAAGTTATAAGTGCTTGTAAATTTTTGTGCTTTTGCTACGTTTGTTCAGAGGCTGTTCCGCATTGATCCTAACGATTTTTAAAATGCTGCCAATTTAAGGCTATTCATTTCACCACAATTTCAATTTTTAATTTCATTTACCACAAGCCCTGACTGTCTCCCTGCAACATTGCATCCATTTTAGAATACGTGTTGAAGCGCATCAAGGCCGAGTTTGAAAACACACCACATAGCATGCTTTCCATAGGCTCTCCTGTGTGGATCGACGATGGTTTCTAAATACCAATTTCGACAGACCAAAAACAGAAAAAATCACGACGAATGCATATAATTTCAATTACAATATATACCCGCAAGCAGCCCCTTTTTAGGGGGGGGGGGGCAATGGCGGGGGTCAAATACCAGTTATGGACAAAGATGGAGTTGTCCTAAAGTTTAAATGTGTGTTTTCTCCCTTGTAAAAAATCTAAAATCTGTGAGCACATACTTAATTTATATAGCCAATAAAAATCGTTAGGATCAATGTCCACATTGATCCTAACGATTTTTATTCATACACTAGCTGTTTTACGCTTTACAATTTTGAATCTAATGTTAGTGGCAGCTACTGGTTTTGCCACTGAATATGCAATTAATCGGATCTTATGAGAAACGGAGCTTCCCAGCAAGAAATTGTAAATAGTGACTTAAAAAATGCTGTCTATTTGTTGTCCATAAAATAGTAAAATGCGTTAGATTAAAGCCAGCTGTGAATATTTTTTTATTTTTTCAGTTATATCCTACGATGACAATTGCTCGATATGCAATGCGTTATTTTTCTGCCATCATTTCTGAAAACATGTTACGTGATTTTACTTGTTGTTGTACTTCCATTATGTTGTTTTATAAATAAAATCTAAAACCAACTAATGAGTCTGAGATCTATCGAGCATTCAGCACACCGTACCCCGTACGTGAAACCAATCCAAGAAATGGTTTCAAGTACCTGTTTTAGGTTTTTATTTCAAGGTAATAATTATTACAATGTTAAAGTCGTATACGTTACGTATTTTTATTTATGACCGCGTTTGCTATAAAACGGTTACTTTTCACGTAATTAGCAAGCAAACAAACTGTGATAGACAAGCCTTCATGAAATAAAATTTGCACACGGTGCATCGTGTTTGCCGCTATTACGAATGCAGTGCCCTTGGGGTTTTTCGGGGACAGTACAAATAATCTTTTGTTTGCTGTTATTCGAAGGTATACGCCAGCTATTAATTAGCCAGAAATGGCGCATAACATTTATTTTTCTTCGAGTCTTGTCGCTTGGAAACAGGCATTTCGCGATAAGACATGAAGCGCGCGGCGCCCCGCAATAAGTATTCTTATCACGTTCGTTCGCGGGGAAAACAGAAAATAGATTAGGTAGGTCTACGTGCTGTAAAAACAAGATCACCTCTACGAAGCTCTCTTCTCTTTTTCCTTTCTTATACGGGATTTACATTAGAGCGGCGAATATTTGTTTGGCGATCAACTTTAACAAACTTTTCAAGAAATCTGAGCAAAAAAAAAGCTTGCCGAGCATGATTCTGCCAACTCCGATCTTCCATATACTCTTGAAAAGTTTGTAAAAGTTGCTCGCCAATCAAAGATTTGCCGATCAAATGCTTTAATGTAAAACCTGCATTAAAAGGGTAATGGTCATTGTTTTATCTATCGCGAAATTATTTTGTCGGTGCATACGGGAATTATTCTGCTGATGGGGGAAAACTATTATTATTTTTCTAAGGGCTAATGAATTATGGTGAAAACAGTAAGGAGTACTCCAAAATGAAAGAAATGTGTTTTTGCATGTAATGATGTAATGATTTTGATGCCATTGTTCGATTTTAGGAGTACAAGACGCTGAAGCCTCACGAAATCCCGGAGGAGCAGGAAAGAATTACCGTGCCGAAGATCAAGTCCACCCTGGGGATCGCAATCGAGGGTGGGGCCGACACCCGCCACCTCCTGCCGCGTATAATCAACATCCACGTGAGTCAGTCAATGTCGGACCCCTCCCTTTATATATTCCTATTTCTATAGGCCTGGTCCTTTGGAATTTAGAACTTGCACTTTAAAATTTATTGTAAAAGTGGTTGACCAATGCGCATGATTGTTTCCTATTTCAGCCGCAAGGGGCGGCCCAGCAGGCGACTGGCCTGAAAGTCGGTCACGTGATCCTGGCCGTGGATGGTCAGAGCGTGAAGGGTCTGTCCCATCGCACCGTGGCCAATCTAATCAACGTGGCGTTCGCCGAGCCCTCCCGCCACGAGATGGAGATGATTGTCGGTCGGACGCCCAAGCCGACCCTCGAGATGCGACGATCCTCCATAATGCCAGTCCGCGACGTCAGACGATGTGAGTTATACACATGAACGGGCACCATCTAGTGATCATGGCTAGCAAACTCAATGATCAGCTGACACTGGATCGACTTGAATGATAAACCCGAAACTAAATAAAATACATAATAAATAAAGAATAAAGAAAATTAATAAACATGAATTATAGTTTCTAGCGACTCTTAAGTACTGCAGTCTCCTAGACATTTTTTTATTCACTGCAGTGAATATCACTACAGAAGATTCTGTACCCTTCTAATCACCTTCAAATCGCGTTCTTGTAATCCCCCTGCTGGGAAGCGTACGAACCGATGGATCAGTGAGCCTACGGTCCCGGGTTCGATTCCCGGCACAGGCTTTCGTTTATTCGTTAGCCTGTGGTACTGGCGTCAC